>CAJNIZ010001002.1:0-39185 GCA_905231905.1 Symbiodinium pilosum
TCCCTTATATGACCCCCCTTTAAGGAGTTTAGACCATAGCTCAAGTAGGGAAACTCTAAACCCTGACCGCCAAACCCTATGCTACCCTAATATAACCCCAACATAACCCTGTTTGCTTTCTTCTCTGCTCTCCTTGCAACGCTCAAGGCCCTAGACGCTAAACTCTACCCTGAGAAAGCGACCCCCAAAAAGCTCCATTTTGGGAAACCCTAACTATAACACTAAAACCTAAACCGCGCCTCGCAGGCAGTGTGGGCCATGCCCTTGTAGACGCGCCAGTCCAGCGACACGCCCACCTGGGGAAAAGCTTGCTGCGCAAGTTGCCCGTAGATTTGCATGGGGTAAGGTTTAGGGGTTAGGGTTTCGGGTCAGGCTTCCTGCTCAGCATTCAGGTCCAGTGGGCCTCTACCATCCGCAGACCATCCCTGTAACTACTTCCGCTCCATACCCTTAGCCCTTCCCAAGTAGATACGGTGGGAAACCATGACATATCCTCTGCCTGATGCATCCAAAACCGCTCAATTTCCCCATGCAACAAACTCTGCCTCTGCAGAAGCATTATCTCCAAAACCCTTTCTCCGTCCTAAACCGCAAACCCTACAACCCTAGTCCTGGGGATCCAAATCTATAAGGTAGCTACTTCGGGAGGGTTGGAGACCTAGGGTAAGTAGCCACCCCAAACCCCTGCTACAGCCCTCAACGATTAGCTGCAATCCCTCTAGACCTAAAAAAGAACACGATAACTTTCAAAGTTCATTGGGACAAGACCACAACGCTAAATGATAATAGTTCTTAAGGGGATGGGAGTTAGCCTCTGCAACCCTAAACCCTAAACGCCTAAACCCTAAACCCTAAATCCCTAAACCCTAAACCCCTAGACCTAGACCCTAAACCCCCAAACCCTCAACCTTGCGGACGTCCCATCCCGCCACCTGCTTCAGGCGATCGCGGCCAGCCTGGGCCCAGCTGAGGCGCACCACCTCTTCGCCAACCACAAGGGTCGGTTTAAGGTTTGGGGTTTAGGGTTTAGGGTTTAAGGTTTGGGGTTTGGGGTTTAGGGCCCCTCTTTTCCATCCGCCAAGTCGGGTTTAGGGCTGAGGGTTTAGGGTTCTACCCCCTACACCCTAATGGGCTCTTGTTGAAATACTCTTAAAGACGTTCATTGTTAACCTATATTGGGCCCAAGTATACACAAAAAAATGTACCAAGGTTGTTCAACAAGAACCCAGTAAAACCCTAAACCCTAAATCCTAAACCTTAAACCCTAAATCCTATAAATCCTGAAGCTATGTGGGTTTGGGACCTGGGGATGACAGGCCTCACTACGCCACCCCCTAAAGATTCCTCTATAGTGCTTCATAAGGCCTAATCGGTTAGGAGGACCCCCCACCCTGTAATAGTGGCTATAAGGCATAATAAGGATTATACTAAGGTCCTACTATATTCCTACTATACCACTATTACAGGGTGGGGGGTCCTCCTAACTAATAGGGCTCTACATATGGGAGGGCACATAAGAAGCCTGGAGCGCAAGCTACTTAAGTCTCAACTTTGGGAGCAGAGGGCGTTGCTCTACTGTGTTCGTGCTACGTTTGGCCTTGTGAACGTAACGCGTCCCTCTGATTAGGGACCGGAATGTACGGTATTCACAAAAGATACCGGGCGGCTTACAACTTACAAGCGACATGCAGTTTGTAGCTTTTGGCTTCTCATGGGCTCGCTATGTATTTTCCGAGCTAAGTCTAAGGAAAATGTAGACGACGCCAGTTCTGAGAATGCTGGAGCCTGAAATAATCTGATAATCTTCTTGCCGTGCATCCTTGCTTTTTGCTAAACAAACCGGTGGTGAAGCAGGCAGCCTAAACTCCTGCCGGCCGGAGTGTACAAGTTCAGGTGTCACATGAACCATAGTCTAAACTCCCTGTATTCCGCTTAGTAGCCCCTCTACTAGTCCCGTATATCTTCCCTTAAAAAAACATGACCGCCTTTAAGGAGTTTAGACTGTAGCTCACATGCGGACAGAAGTAAACATCTCGCAAGCAAGCAGCGCTGCATTTACTATATGCCCATAATATGGTAACTTAAACTAGTTTCCTAAACAGCAACCCAGTAATGGGTAAATAGGCTATTATTATGGGCACTTGGGAGGTCCAGGTAGATGCTACTCACAGGCTGCCAGGTATGTTGCTGGGAGGCTACCAGAGCCAGGAGGAAGCATAGGCCTGCTAAGCAATGTTTTAGGGTTTAGGGTTTAGGGCTTAGGGTTTAGGATTTAGGGCTTAATTAGGGTTTTAGGACTTAGGGCTTAGGGTTTAAGTTTAGGATTTAAGGTTTATGGCTTGTGGTTTAAAGTATTTTTTGAAATCAGGAGCTCAAGTGAGAGCGCGACAAGAAGCAGACCAGCTGTTGTGTTGGTTCCTCTGCCGCGTCCCCGCTCGACGACAACAGCCCTCACGCGCTGAACAAACATAAGCCGTAGACCTACAGTGCAAACTTTTGCAGGAATAGTTCTAAGCACGCCATGCTGGAACGAGAGCTGCGGTGCGCACGAGACATTTGCAAGGACCCCATTTTTAAAAAAAAGTGTTCACCCACGTGCCTGGTCAGCCGACCCATGGCAGTGAAGTACTGGTGTACTACCTGCAGTGCCGTGCTGGGAGTTTCCTCGATGGTAAAGGGCGCTTATGTGTGCCTACCGACCAGTTTATCTTCATTTCAGGACCTTCAAAAACTGGCCAACAGTGTGTTGAGAGGATGCGGTGCCCCAAGCCGTTGCGCATGCGCTTTTCCTACCTGACCTTAAGAAAGGCATCCAATATCTAAGGCTGCGCCCCCATCCGCGCTAGTCTTGCTTGTGGCTATATAGTCCCCCTTAAGTAGATAGAATATGGGGTATGTTTGTTATAATATACGCAAAGCCATATTCTATCTACTAAAGGGCGACCATAACTCCATAAACCATATATGACCGCAGGGAGTCCCATTTTAAACCTCCTTACTGGGTGTCCCCCGAACCTACACTCGAAACTTTAAACAACATGGAAGCCTTTATCTCATCGTCCCTTAGCCTTAACGTCCCTTGGAAGCCCACCCCTTGAACCATAAACCTGAAACCACAAAAATCCTGTATCCTTAACCCGGATCATGTTAAGTCCAGATTCTGGCTTCTGGAGAGGGCGTGAAAGTGCGTGCAAAGGGCAGGTAGCCAGACATGCAAACCAACCCACCTGGTGACTTGCGGCGCCCGAGGAATGGAAAATCAAATGGAAAAGCGCAAGAGACGTGAAACAAACCCTCGTGCTTTATAAGGGTATATGGGGTTCAAACGGAAACTGGGATTTATGGGTGTATACAGAGTTTAGGGCTTACCCACTGGTTGTTGGTAAGGAATGAGATAGCGGGGCAAAGGACTATATAGGGCCTACTGATATAGGGATCGACTAGTGATGTCCATCTATACTTGGAGGTCCATTTAACTGAGGGACTGCCCACTGTAAACCTGCGCGCTTCCCTACTGGGCATTGCACTAACTGGCCTTGTGTGGGCCTACAATGATGAAGCCCGCAAGAACTTAGTTTCTTTCCAAGAAAAAGGGTCCACCGAAAACACCCCCCAAATTGCGACAATGCTTGTCAACGGGACTTTCAACAGAGAAGATCCCAAATGTTTGTAATCCCACGTAAGCTACTTCGACGAGCGACAAATTCCCATGAACGAGAGCGAGATCTGAACCCTAACACCCTGAACTCTAAAACCCTTAACCCTGCAACCCCAAACCCTTAAAGCCCAAACCCTAAAACCCTAAAACCCTAAACAGCTGTAGAAAGACCCAGGTGTGAGTCTGTAAAGGGAGGCATGTTCATCATTGGGTGATAGGGTTTAGGGTTTGGGGTTGTCTGGATTGGCCCCTGCCCTTGTTGATTGAAACTCCCGTACACATGTATCAGATATTCCCCCAAAACCTAAACCACCTTTGTGCAAGACTCACAGAGTAGATCCTCATTGCGTGCTGGAACTTTAGCGATACTGTTGATACTGAAAGTCCTGCATGACCTTAATATATTGCAGTGCCGCTATTCCCGAAGTTAAAGGCGCTTAGGGTCATGCAGGGTTTTTAGTGTCCGCCGTAGGTATTCAAAAAAGCGAAGTCAACTTTTGGAGGCGAAGTTTGCGCAACAGCACTGCAGACGTCTTGAGAGAAGCTTGGAAGCTGCTGAGTACTGGCAACACACAGTTGGCTTTGCCGCCCTCCTCTAATTAATGAAACCGCCAGCGACAAATCTTTGCCACAAAAGGTCCAAGGAGCCTCAATGACGTATCATCTGGGCCCAAATGAGTGAGCACGTAATCAGAGCAAAAGTTTTCAACCAACTCTGACAATCAGGAACAAACAGTTGAAACCTGAAATCCGTTAAAATCTCGTTCAGCAAGCCAGACCATGGTGTCCCAGACACCCCGTACAATCATAAATCTTGTAACCGGTGCTGTTGCTTGGGCAAGTCGCCCAAGCGGTACGTGCGGGAAAGTCCGGTGTAGAGGGACAACGCGCCCCCCTGCGAGAAGCCAGCCACCACGATCTTCTCTAGAGGAATGCCATGAGACCTGGGAAATTCAAAATTCAATCTCTAAACTTCTGGTTTATAGACCCCGGAAATTCCAAGTTTAAACTGCCAAGCAGAAGCAAGACGGAGCTTCGGAAGAGTACCAGAACAGCAAGCCCCAGCAGAAGGAAGGTTCAGACACGCGATAGGTATCTATCCCAAACCCCAAATTGACAACACCAAAACCCAAAATCCTGGTTCCTCATCTTCGGGTCAGTTTGGGTAGTTTGAACTTTTGGTTGGTGCGGGATGTCGGGTTTGCAAATGAAGGTTTGGGTTCTGCGTTGGAAACTTCTTGGTGGTCATGTAAAGACTTAAAGAATATTAGTTATACGGACTGCTGGGAGGGATTCTACATGGACTACCAAAAGGAACACAGTCCTCCACACCCTACTAACTGCCAGTTCGTGAAAAGTGCAGGACTTGAATTGTTGCCGGGCAAGTCGGGAGCATTTCTCCCGACAGGGCCATTGAGTACTGTATTTTCCTTACCCTATCTGCCGACGAAGACCCTTCTCAATGCCTTGTAGTTATTCATACTTATATTGAGAAGAATGACAGTAATATTAGTAAAGTAATAACCGCAATAATAAAATTGTAATGATGATGATACCTGGCAGGCCGACCACCACATGACAGTCTTAAGGGTCGTGCCTCGTGCCAGGCATACAGAAGCGGAAATGTCACGATCAAGCAGTGACTGCTGGAGCAAATCCACTATCCTTCATCACTCTTTCCATAGATGGAGCTCGAACATCCCGCCAAGCTTCACTGTTGTGCCAAGGAGCTTTTGTTCCTGGATCAAAGCTTCCACAGTGGCGCAGCTCTCTTCCAGCCCTTCACAATTCTCATCCGCCCTGTCCTGCTTGCAAAGTCTTCACTACAACAAGGACCCATGGCTTTCTATGACGTTCTCATTAGGGATAGACTCTGCTACATAGACTTTGCTAAGAACGAGTCAGTAAACACACATCAACATACTGGCCCTACTGGAAGTTCCTAATTGGGCATCCTCCGTTTGCTTTGAACTTCAAGCTGTAGCAGACCTGGCTGATGGGGCCACACTGACGCTTGGCATCTATGGCGCAGGCAAACTCAAGCCCCCAGTCTATAAAGCATGACCATACCTCTTTTGGGTCCTGAGCTCAAGCAGCACGTACTCAGGGCTATTTGGAGCTCTAAAGAGATGTCAGTTGTGAGTGGATATGGCCCCAAGCGGATGTGGTCCTCCAAGCCTGCGATGTCGTACCTGGTATGTACAGGATGGAATCTGCAAGTAGGTACTGTGGAACAGCGTCTTATCCACACACCCAAAGAAACAACACATTGCTAAAGGCGGGCAGATACCAGCTTGGCATGGGTAAGCCCCCGTTCAGCGTCACTGGTTGCACTGGGGCAGTTGGCAGGACGAAGCGCGTGTTGGGAAGCATGTTCCTGGGCCAACTTCTCAAAATACAGCTGGGGTCGGCGTGCCCCTATGAGAATTAGGTTGGTTTGGGTAAGAGCACAGTCCATTCAGATTTTAGTGTTCAGGGATAGCCCAGGAGTAAAGCAGGTGATGATCCTACATAATTACGGTGTCAGGCAGGTTTGGATGCTCAAGAGTAGACAATGAAAAGTATCTTCTGGTTTCAAAGGCCAGTATCAGTCGGGTTACTCAGAAAACACAGGCGTGACAGCTCTAACAGGAAGTGCGAATAATAAAAAACCTCGACTCCCCAAATCATTCTCATGAACAGTAGTGGTATGACTATGACTATAACTTTTATTCAGAATTACTATCCTTGTTACAATTGCTGCTACAAAATAGTAACTACTGGTCTTACCATCGCTATCCCAGCTGCAGCAGGACGGAGGCCCCCCCTGCCCAACCATGCGCCGTGTCTCCCAAGCCTTAGTTGAATTGAGTCCTGCTCCCACCCATTCACAGCCTATAAGAAGGGTCATGTTAAGGGCTCTATATAATTATCTTATGAAGACTATCCAGCTGTTAATGAGTGGGGGCAGTACCCAAGATGTTGGTCCCAAGCTCGCTAATCTGAGATTGGAAAAATAAAGGGGGTTCTTCAAATTAAAGGTATCTTTTTGGTGGTCCCCATAATCAGGATTGTCGGATTTTGGGGTCTCTATTGGCTCTCCCTACTTGGGGAAACTACCAAAGGTTTCGTATAGGTTCAGATGGGAAGTGGGTGGATCTTTTGCTATGACTTCGGAGAACATCATTCCCACTTCGAAAGGACATGCTGGGTACTGCCCGCCCGGTAGGCATATGCAAGGATGTATACAGAAGCAGTAATAGTGAAGGGTTGGGTAACCTTCATGCGACGGGAGCAGTACCCAGAATTCTAGAAAACTGAATGCTAGGGAACATTCTCCTACAAGATGATAACCATTACACACATATGCTATCATATAATCGAGTACCCCAACCCCCTATCCAACCTGTCAAAACCTTCAAGACACAACAACCGCAAAGCTGGACCACAGCCGTTTTCAGGTACAAGTACATAAAGATGTATAAACACGCACGCAGAACCCCAGACTCTCAACCTTCCCCACCCTCCCGAATTTTAAGGTCAGCCACACACACACACCCTGGAATCGCGCACAAATAGTCCCGAATGCCTCAGTCCCTGCGGGACCCCTCTCATACCCAAAGACCCACTCCAAAAGCAAACTCCACGCCCTTAACTCCAAAGCCCTGAGCCGTGAACCCCTAAGCCTTAACCCAAATGAAGCCCAGCCCCAAGCCCTAAACCCAAACCCCCAAGGATCTACACTCCAAAACCTATGCAAAGTCCCAGTTCAAGCTGTGGACCGTGGAGGAGGATTACTGCTGAGGACGCGTCATCCTGGCCAAGCTTGCATATGTAGATTAGAAGGCGCTTGTTTGCGAGGGGGGGAGGGTGAGTGCGTTAGAGTTGGAAGGGTCTTATCTTACTGGTGGTTAGTAGGAAATAACGGAATACAATTCGCATATGCTCCCTACACAACATATTCCCTTATACCCTACCAACCTACAGTAAGTTGAGGATTCACGGTGTGAGAGACTCAGGGCTCTGGGAGTAGACGAGGCTTGGGGTTTGAGGTAAAGGAGCTGTTATGGTGAAAGTTGAGACACCCCCTAAACCCTAAACCCTAAACCGATTTATTCTAAGAAATCCCCATGCATCTTCCCGTTTCCCTACTAACACTGAACCCTAAATCCTAAAATACTAGTTTCCAATTTCCATTATCCCTAAACAATTATCTACTATATACCCCTATATTCCCTGATTCCCTGCTAGCCCCAGTAAAGCCCATTGTCCTTGCCCAATCTGATGATGGGAGGCTTCGTGTCATCGAAAAAACCGCGCCAGGATCTGCGAAACCCTGCACCTTCACACGCATTTGATTGAACTTGTTGATATGGTAGGTTCTGGGCCCCAATACTTAGAAAAGCAAAAATGGCCCATCATTTCGATTACCCAAGATCTTCGTAAGGCACTTCATTAATAATTCTGAGCATGCAATCACAAGTGCGAAGTTCCAACCTCAGAAGCAAGCAGAGAGCAGGACGGGCAATAACCGAAACCCGTCATTTTCACAGGGGGCAGAAGAGAAACCACTTTAATCTTTGCGTGTTGCGGAAAAGGTGGAATCCTCTGAAACAAGTTTGGGTCGGGGTATGCTTTGGGGTGTACGTTTTGGGGTATGTTTCGTATGTAGCCTGCTCTGGTTTGAAGGGATGTGGTGGGGAGAGGTCTCTGGCATGTTTCGGAGTACGTGTGGGGGCGGGGGGGTATGTATAAAGGCCCATAGCCCCCTTATGTTTCGAGGCGTCAAGGTACCCTCTTTGCTTATTGACCCGAAGCCCTAAACCCTGAACCCTTTCTTTTCAAGGAGCCATTCAGATCCTGGCCCTTTCAGAGATGACTGGTTCTAGCAGGAAGTTGGAAGTCTTAGGGCCGAGGACCCGTTCCAGTGCCTCAAGGCCCACGGAGCTCAACTCTAAAGCCGATAAACCTTACACCCTGCACCCAACAACCAAAGCATACCAATACATTAAACCACCCCCAAAAAATCCAGCGGAAACCTGCGCCCTGCCTCCAGCGGTGGCCCGGCACTGCAGCCGTATGTATCGGCCCAGGACAGTAGCCATGTCGGGCCCGACGAGATGAAAGGGTTTAGGGTATTGCTTAGGGTTGTATGGGCGTTAAAACCCTAAACCCTTGTATGTTGTTATAGCAGTTATTTGTTTTTTGCGGATGTACAGGGGACATGTAGGGAACATGTAAGGTCCCCTCCAGCTTGGCTCGAAGCATGCCGGGGTTTAGGGTTCGGGGTTGGGGGTTTCCAAGGCTGGGGTTGGGGATATAAGGTTAAGGGTTTAGGAGCGAGGCTTCGGATGTAGGCTGTCGTTTGAAGTTTTACTTCAAGTTATGGGTAAGGAATGTGAGGAAACTACGGGTCATTTGTAGAGCTAAGATTTACGAAAGCTTGCTGAGCAGTGGCAGAAGCAGCGCTTCATGACTTATCATTCATCGACGCTTACAGGCAATGAGTGTCACAGGGCTGCAAGTTCCATCCCTTAACCTCGCATAGCGGAATATGGAGATTACTCAAGAGGATAGAACAGCCAACAATTTCTGGAGAATAGGTACCAAAAGTTTTAAAATCTACCGCATTCTATGCCCGCGCGCTTTAGGCGTCAATGCCCCCAAGCCGCTTGGAGTTGCACTTTTCGATATTCAGCCCAAGCTACACAGGCATCCTTGAAATATGGAACTCATTTGAAAGCTTCTCAAGATAGGGAGCCCTATCGACCGCAGAGGGTATATGTGTGCATATATGCATGTAAACATATATGTACATATATATGCATATATATATATGAATGTATACATATATATATATACATACCTGTGCTCGCCACCGACCCCCCTCCCCTTCAGTGCTGTTAGTTGTTAGCGTATCGATATGAGGATACGATGTAAGAGAATCCAGAATTTAATGCCAGACCTTTGACTACGGATGTGGTGTCCATATATACATATATATATATATATGCATATGTTTGTATGTACTTTTGGATCATAAGGGTTAGGGGGGTCCTACTTGGGGATTATATAAAGCCTAAGGGGAAATGCAGATTTGGCAGTTCAACTAGCCCTCTGAAAACGAGTATACCTGGACCTGCACTTGGCGACGAGCAGGGTGTAGGGAAACATCCACACGCACGCACCCCCAAACCCTACATAGTGTGGATATTTCCGGAAAAGGTCATTTGGGCAGCCTAGCCGCGAGCAACCGGTCCTTGCCAATCAACCTCACCTGGATACTACGAAGCGAACCCATGGGAATATGTATCATCAGGAGATGTGGAGAATCCACATAGATTCCTGTGTTGCAGTGGTACGGCCCGAAGCCCACAGAACCCATAAGAAACCGTCGATAAAACAATTAGAGGGGAAAACAAGTGTGGAGAAATATAAAGCCGGCCGCGTCGCAGAGCCGCGCTAGCATTGCGGCACCCCTGCTCCCGACTCCCGACCTCAAACAATAGTTTCAGACCACTATGTTGCTCACAAGGTGAAATATACTACCCCAAAATGTGAATTTCTCGCATATTTGATAATTTGTATAAATAGGGAAACCCCAATATATCCCCAAAATGTTATACTTCCATGTTATAGTGACCCCCAAAATGGTACCCCTACCCTTTTGGCAAACTCAACTACGTGGCACTTAGGACGCTAACTTAGGGTTGACCCTTAGGTACCTATAGGAATATAAAGGAATCCCAAAGGGTTAAGGGTCTAAGGTCCAAGCTAAGTCCCAAGGAGTCAATATCTTGCATATTTCAAGATCTCAACAGGCAGGCCTTGAAGTGCTGTGGTGGTCCAACAGCGCAGCCATGGACATGGTAGGGTTGTTTAGGGGTTTAGGGCTAGGGTTCAGGGTTTAAGGGTTTAGGGTTTTGTATAGGATGACTGGAAAAGCAAATGCAAACTACTGTAGGACAATAAGGTATGTATTGGGGCCATACAGGACTTACAGAAGAGGAAATGAGGATGAGGATGATGCTGTACGCACGTGATTACTGTTTTCATGAAAAGTCAGGGCTCCCCCGACAGAGCAACAGCATGGTATAGCTGGCTTCGGACCTTCTGAATCTTTGTCTGGCTGCCCGCCAAGTCGCGGGCTGAGTACTTTTATCTATTGCCACTCTCTACTGTATGCATCTTCCCCCCTGAGTAGCGTCAAAGTCCCGTACGAGAGATGCATTTGCGTACCAATGGCATGCAAGCAAATGCTTGTCCACTCCGACCTTCATGAAATATGCGCCACATATTCCACACATAATCTTGGTAGCCCCGAACCCCCGAACTGCCGAACTCCTACAACGATACGCCCTAAACTCCCACAACCCCATACCTCTCAACCCCTAAACTTTAGGGCCTAAACCCTTGCTATGACACATTGCCCCTAAGGAAGCCCCCTGAAACTAGACTGAAGCCCCAAGCCCCCAAAGTCCTGCAACCCAAAGCCTCAAGGGGTTTAGGGTTTAGGGTTTTATTTTAACTCTAAAAAGTACACCATAAACAAACCCCTCATGGTTTCTATATCCCCTCATGGTTTCTATATCCCTCAATCTATATGAGCTAGAGTCTAAACTCCTAGTATTCCCCTTAATAACCCCTTTAGTAGTCCCCTATATCATCCCCTATATAAGCCCCCTTCAAGGACTTTAGGCTATCCCTACCCTTAAACCCTAAACCCTAAAACCCTCATACCCTGAACCTTAAACCATAAATCCTTGAACCCTGAACCCCTAAACCCTAAACCCTTAAACACTGAAGCCCTAACCCTTAAACCCTAAACCCTTAAACCTTAAAACCCTAAACCCTAAAGATTTAAACCCCAAAGAACTTTATGGCACAGTCGCTGCCGTAGAAGGCGTCGCATGCCAGAAAGCCCCGTGGCCAGAGCCTTACTTGGAGGGTCACGGGGACTTGGTAAGTAGGGGTTCCTTCATAGGTACTTTGGGTCCAAGAATATACTATGTAGCTACCTGGACCCTCAATGTGGACACTTATCCCAGGGGGTAGGTATACGGAGTGTTGCTAGCAAGACTGGAACAGTATCAAACATGATACCGGTTTACTCCTTTTTGTATGTATCAACAACGAACAATTGAAAGTAAGGGCTAGCGAGCTATGAGCGGGAAGAATCTATGCGCGAGGAGAAGAAAAACCGCGATGCGGATCGCAAAACTCTTAAAGACCCACACCCAGAGCCTAAACCCGAACGCCTACAAACCTTTAGAACCCTTAATCCCTAAACCCCTAGACCCCTATATTCCTAAACCCTACAAAAAAATAAGTCCAGGCAAGCCGCAAAGACGTTGCGCAGCACCGGGAACTGCCACCGAAGGCTACGGAAATCCATGATCTGCCTTGAGTTATTTAGGGTTTAAGGCTAAGGGGTTAGGGCTCAGGATTTAGAATGCGGGGTTTAGGGGTTAGGGTTGAGGATTTAAGGTTTAGGGGTTTAGGGTTCAGGGGCTTAAGGGTAAGTTGCCTTGGTAAATATGGGGCTAAGCTTCGGGTACTGGGTTGCTGATAAGGAACTGAAAATGAGTAGAAAAAGCATCTGGTCTAGGAGTATGGTTTGCTCAGAACTTTGCGCAGTTACGTACCACAATGGAGAATCAAATTGAAAAGAAACAACCTGAAAACCAGGTAGCCTCTCGAAAGATGTTGACTCATACCCTATGGACCGAGGGGGGTGATCCACGAGATCGCAGTATGCCGCTGCTTATGAGCCTTCGTGCATGAGGGGATATGAAATCAGAAGACGTATGATGATACAGTGCTCTGGATCGGAGTGTGGAACAAATGTCCGCGCGTCCAGGCCATTTTGGGAATTGCTGCTGTGTCCCAAAAGCTGTGGCTTGTGCTCAGCCAAGAAAACCATTGGTCCGTGCCCCTAAGGAAAAAGGGGTTGATCCAGAGCCACACAACAAACAACAAGATGCTTTGTATAGCAGCTATGTATATAACATGAGTTCTTTTCGGCTCGGCTAGCCTGGGGCTCAGGCTAAATGCTCGGTTAGGGCGCTTTGTTTTGGGGAGAAGACTCATGGTCTAGGTTGTGCTGTTAGCATCTTGGTCGACTTGGTGGTGAGTTCCGGAATTGAGGTTTCGAGCTCATATCCTATTATGCCATTTTGTGAGGACTACCATAGGTAGGGATCCATTCCCCTATTCCCCCGGCACCCCGACGCCCTGAACCCTCAAGGAATGCGAATCATCTGTTGCGCAGTTGGGATGATCAAAGTTGCTGAGAGGCACCTTCAGCCTTTCACGAGGCTTAGGCTTAAGTCCTACATCCTAAACCCCCAATGTACTCTAAACAGCAAACTCTCAATAGTCGCCTCCATTTTCCTTTGCATAGCTCCTAGATAACCTTATCCGGGCTCTACATCCTGATTTTACCTCTATGTGAACCCTAGACCCTAAAACTCCAAACCCTAAACCCAAACCCTAAACTCTAAACCCTGACCCTAAACCCTAAACCCTACTAACCCTAAACCCTTAAACACTCAAACCCAAAACCATAAACTCTAAACCCTAAATCCTAAAGCCTTAAACCCTCAAACCCTAAACTCTAAACCAGAAACAGTCAGAAGCCTTCTGACAGATCCGAGGCTCGTCTTCTTCGAGACCGAGAGCAAGGCGAGATCGTGGGTCGTGATGCCCAAACTTGGATTGCTGGCTGTTAAGGATTTGGGGCTTAGGATTCAGGATGTAGGGCTTAGGGTTTAGGATTTAGGGTTCAGGGTGTAGGATTTAGGGCTTAGGGCTTAGAACTTAGGACTTAGTGTTTAGGATTTAGGGTGTAAGGTGTAGGAGCCAGGGTTTAGGATTTTGGGTTTAGGATTCAGAATCTAGGTTCCAGGGAATGAAGGAAATGAACAGAAAATTGTAGCTACTCTCTTATTGGAGGGTATAAAAGGGGCTAATGTAGGGATCAGTGAATCCCTTCAGCTACAGTCGCCCTTAAGTAGATAGAATATGGCTTTGGGTATATTTTCATAAGATCCCCATATACTCCATATTCTATCTACTTAAGGGATCTTAAGGGGGTATATATTCCCTACAGACAGCCAGAACGTGGTCTGAAGAGTTGAATTTAGGGGTTTAGGGCTTGGCAACTTTTGGGGGGCTTGCAGTGTGGACCTTATGGGTGGACCCCCCCCACCCTGCAATAGTGGTATAATAGGAATATACAAGAACCCGAACATGGCTACCAACATCCCTTACATTCACTGTTACAGGGTGGGGGGTTCCACCTGAGGTATACATGGACCGCCTTACGCCATGTAGATAACATATAAGGAGATCACCAACCTGAACCATGCATTTTGGCGTCCAAAACTCTGGGCACGCCAACTGCTAACCTTATGCCCGTTCCCTTGCAGACTTACTCGCAGGGTCCATGTACCGTCTACTTGAGCTGAGACTGCAATCTGTCTCCCACCATCTCCGACCCATTCTAATTCCAAACAAATAGTTACTGAGCCTGCAAAGCTGGTCTTACTGCAAAAGTCTACAACCCAAAGTTGTTTGAGAGAGACTGTCTAGCAAAATAATAAGGGTTATATACATATATTACATATTATGGCCACCTATGAAACACATCAGCGGACAGTGTCAGACATGGACTCCAAAAACACTATAACTGAACCCATGCGTCAAGTACACCTCGGACAAGTCTCCCCCATACCCCAAGACGCCAAGTTGTGGAAACGTCGAGCAGCAGGAGAAGGAAGGATAGGACCAAAAAGACCTGCCAGCAGCATTTGCTGGAGTGAAGAAAGGGATTTAGCGCTTTAGAGTTGCGGATTGCTGCGAGGCTTGCTGTGAGTTTGGAAGGATTCAACGAAATACCGGTCTGCAGGGGTTATTCTATCATTTCAGGGTTCAGTGCTCAATACAGCTTGTTTGCCGTGGGCCTTCAAGAGGTGGGATATGCAAGCAGGGTCCAGGTAGGTTTGGGCTGGAGGAGTTATCTCGAAGCATTTGCTCAAACTATCTCAAAACTACGGCCATGGCGTTCGGGGCTTAACAGTTTAGGGTTGAAGCCCGAACTGACAGAGTTCTGTAGGTTTTCTGAAGACCTCCCCAGCCCTAAGAGACTATCCCGAGTCCGTGAGCTCACATATTGGCCACAGATACTCCACGAGTAGATGCGGATCTTCTCAGGTAGTCCTGAATTGAAGGGGTTACAACACGATCCCCGCCAAAAGTACCCTCCCCAAATTTAAAACTCGATTAGCCTGCACAGTCCTTTTACTAACTCCCTGAGCCCTGTTGGGGTGTACCTTTGGGGGGGATGGTCTTGCAATCCCCAACTGAATGTCAGAATCACTTCCCATTTAAATCTCTAACTTGAAACCCCAAAAAACCTTATTGCTCCGCCTTGGCCCAAATACGAAGCCAGTCCACGCGACCCGCCATGGCTAGCATGTGACCTCAGGCCATACCCAGACCCGGGAAAGGATCTGAAAATTAGAACTAGGGTTTAGGGTTTAGGCTGGGGGTTTAGGGTTTAGGGTCTGGGGGGGTATAGGAACTTACAAAAAATACCCATAATTAATGGAGGTTCAAAAATGAAAGCATGACTAGGGCTTTCTCGGGGTGATATGAGGGGCTTGGGGTACTTGGGGTATGGTAACTTAATTTGAACCCTTTAACAGCCTCTCTGTATAACGCCAAGGTAATCCTTGTGTAAATTGAAATGGGACATTCCATTCCCGTTTTGAGTTCTGGCACCACCCACACCCCACGAGAGGACATCCACCCAAAGATGTCCACTGAAAGATGTCAACCCTCACGCCCCCCAACCTGGGACACCTACCCAAAGATCTCCATCCCCAATAGTCCAATAGTTGGGGGGGAATATGCAAAGATTAACTTTGACTTCCTGACTTGCCTTCATCCAAGGGAATTTCTCTTTAAAAAAAAAGAAAAAAGCTGCCGTACGCCGTGGCTCTAAACCCTTCTGATCCCAGACGAGGTTCCGTTGATGCTGACCACAGGGACTTCCACTTCACTGCAGCTTGAATTCCTCAACAAGGTTTAGGGTTTTGGGTGGGGTCAAAGTGAGTCTTAGAATCAGCTAAAAGGGGATGAACATGCAGCCTTGCAAGAGGACCAGCTTGCCAAGGTTGATTTGGGAAACTCTATCATAAATCCGACATGATGCTTTTTATAGAAAAAACTTTAACAAAACATCATAGCAACTCGCATCTCCCCCGCTGCATGCAAAGCATGCCCAAAGCACCTTCACGGAGTTGACCAGGCCTGGGGGCTGACAAAAACTTGCGTGGCAAAGAAAGTCCGCTATGCGGGTAAGGGAGCCGCCAATGGCAATGTCACACCCAGTAGTGGCTTGGTCCGCAAGGTAGGAGACTCATTGGCTCTAGCTTGTGGTACATAGACATGCTTATACCCTCGCCCAAGTTCCTACTGGAACCCTCAATACACTCATAAGATCCCATTTGGGTACCCCTAAATATCAGGTGTCGTAATATAATCACTAACCCAAAGGGGCCCATCATTTTTGGGAACTCCCCCTTATATAAACCACCACGGGGAGAGAGCTCGGATAAGGTGCGCAGGCGTGCAAAGGCCAAGCACCAAGCCGCCAGCTCGTGCTTCCAAATAACACCAAGAATTCACCGCAAATAATCGGGCTTCCTCATTTCAGTAACCCTACACCGTAACCCTATATACCTTTGTTATAGTAAGTGAAGTGAAGTTCCTTACTGTAACAGCAACCCAGTTTCTGAATGAAGCCAGGGCTCGTGACACTGGCGGTGCAGTCAAAGACATTTGGCAGCCGCTGTGACGATTTGCCGTGCCTTGTCTCTGCTTGAGCATGGGATAGTCCAAACTCTTAGTATCCCCCTTTATCACCTTTAAAGTAGTCTCCTATATACATCCTGTTTAAGGAGTGTGGATTTTAGCTCACATGGTGATAATACCAAATCAATACTTCAATACATCTACAGCCCTTCTGAGGCTTTAGGAGAATAAAACGAAGCAGTAAACTCTAATCTGTAAAATTTGCTCTCAACATTGACCCCCGTCTGACCTGTTTGCCGGGAGGTCGCAGCATGCAGGTACTGATAAACGTGTGGTTGTGCATTGAATGCTTTTCAAGTGAGTCTGGAACTGTACGATGTGCTTAAGGGTTCATAGCTGTGCGAAACGGCCTTGCACGTATGTATACATGTGCAACGGCTTCCCCTACGCGTGACCGTCACATGGGTCCTGATACTTGTTGGTTTGGTGTCCAGCGCATCTTCGTGCTAGAGTTAGGGTTGAGGGATCACTCCAAATTTTCTTAAACTGCTCAGGGCGCACGATTACTTCGGAGATCTTCGGAGGGCCCAAGACACTGACGGGAATACGTATTAGGGCTTTAGGGGTCCGGTCAGCCATGCTGAACTCATCCTACAAACGCACCTTTTGCAACAGGCTTCAGCGAAAGGTTGGCCCAGATTACGGATCCTTTTTACATCAATAGAAGGAACCCCATACCCCCAAAATATAAAGCGCACCATTGCAATTGAGCCATGTTTCCAGTCTAGCGTGAGACATGCTACCCGAATTATGGGTCAGGCTAAGAAACAACAATCAGAAGAGAACTACGAAGAGCGCCGAAGCCAGAGCCAGTGAGGCAGTTGCAGACTGGGCTAGGAAGCAGGAAGCCCAGGGAAGTACTTGTTTGGCCTGCGAGGGCCCGGAAGGATTGAGACTGGTACATGTACGGGAACGAGGAACAATCAAGGACGATAAGAGCAGGTGAACAGGATCAGGAGACAGCAGGACAGCCTTCCCTTGAATGGTAGGAATGACATTGTCATAAGTCATAACCGTACTGAGACAAGGACCAAAAGTATAAAGTATAAAGGATCCCTAACATTGATCCAGAAACCCTGCACAGCGGCCAGGTTCTGGCAGAGCGGGGGCGAGCGAGGCTTGGGGTCGAACATCTGTGTCATAAGGACACCAACGCGGCTATAGTCCCCCTTAAGTAGATAGAATATGGCTTTGGGTAGATTATAATAAGATCCCCATATACCCAATATTCTATCTACTTAAGGGGGACTATACCCATATGAAGTGACGTATTCGTCGAATCAAAACCTGTGGTGTTGTCGATATGGACCATACATACTACCAGCTACTACCAGAAAGGCTCGATGCCCGTAGCACGAGACACCGAAGCTCTGCACACGCTACTTGTCGAAATGCGCACCTCGTCAAACGCGAAGTTAAGCGCAAAGAGCCACGGCAAACTTAACCCTAACATTACCCCTGTATACCATAGAAGTTTCCATTTTCTTTTCCGTTATCCCTGTATAACCCTCATGTTGCCCCAATGGTTCTCAGAGACCCCAGAAGAAGTTTGAGCACCGAAGACTCAGGCTCAAATTCCCGAACCCCTGCTTAATTACCAGGACGTGTTCATCGGCCGTTGAAGCCTTAACTCGGCCCTATAACCCTAAACCCTACACCTACAATATGGGCCCAACGACATGGTAATTTTCCTAAATAAGGAGACCCCAATATAGACCCCAAAATGCTATAGTCCTTGTTATAGGGGACCCCCAAAAGGGTACCCCTAATTTTGGGAAACCCCCACATGTTTTTGAGCAATCTTTTGGGGACATGTCGACCTCTGGCCACCTATACCCTGACCCCCCAACCACTGAATGCCAGGCGCCTAAACCCATAACCCCCCAAAATCCCTGCAGAAGAGATGGCTGTGGGGCCTGCGTTTTTTGCACATCGAGATTTTCCTAATGCTTATGAATCCCTAAACACCCTTTGCTCATGGCGCCCGAATGAAACGCATCAGGCGGCTTGATTCGCTGTCGTAGCTCATGAATCATCTTTGGATCCGAGCGCCACCTCGATCTACGGCTTTAGGGGCTTTTGGGGGGGCTGAGGCAGGTTCTTTGTTCTTACTGGGGGTTTGTGGGAATAAGGGAATATGTTACATGGGGATGGACGTAGGGGCTATATTCCCTGATTCCCTCCTAATCCCCAATGAGGATTGGGATAACAAGTACAATCAGAGCTTTGTGTCCCTTACTTGGATCTCTCGAGGTGGCAGGGTCTACCTGCTATCCCAAATAACCCTCATTGCAAGGCCCACAAGCCCTGTTATACTAAGTAGACCTACCAAGTCCAGAGAGGGTTTTGAGAACATACAGTAGCTCCCTCAAATCAGTGTCATTTGGTGTTCGCCGTATACCCTGAGACCCTAAACCCTGAATACACCCCAATGATATATAGTCCCGTAGATCGAATATGGGGTATATGGGGATCTTATTATAATATACCCAAAACCATACTCCATCTACTTAAGGGGGACTACACCCCCTCATGCCAACCCAAAATGATGATGGGAAAAGCCGACGTGCGACAGCCGAGGCCGGTGCGTTGTGCGGCTCGCACTTGCCATGAAACATTGCGGGGCATCGAGGCCTGAAACAGCTCGGGCTCACGGTTGAGGAACACTACTTGTGCGCCGAGCCAGTAACAGCGAAAAACACATGGAAAAGAACATTGAGAATGACATGGAGACTGGGATTATATCATATTCTGGCCCCGGCTTTTGGGCGGTGTGCGTCTGACTTCGGATTGACCTTCCTGGGGTCTGGGCACTGGCGCTTTTGGAGTTTCAAGCTCCGGGATAACGGCTATGGAAAACACAGGTTGTGGCAGCCATAGTTGCTGGAGCTCCAGACATGATCAAAGCAAATGTGCATAGTAACCCTACACCGGTTGTGAAACAACAACGCGGCCTGAAGCTAGAGAAATAATGACCAAGGAACATGGATGACCGCTCCTCCCAAAAGACTGCCATGTCTGCATTGTACCGCAAGAGATCCATAGAATTCTGTAGCAGTCTACGAGCCCACCTTCAACCCTAAACCTTAATCCCTTAAGAAACTAATCCCTAATCACCAAACCCTAGACCCTGAGCAGGACTGGGGGTAAATTCCAGGATTGACCTCCAAAAAGGGGGGGGGGCATGCTACGGAGTACGCCGAAGTTTAAGGTTTAGGGTTTCGGGTTTCAGGTTACCCCCCCTACTGTAAACACCTTCATGCATAACCCTGACACAGCAGGATGAAATAATTTACGTAGGGTTATACCATTGAAATCCTTGTTTATCTACGATGTACTACAGCCCGAAAACCTTATTCGAAGCATTTAGGCGACTGAAATCCCAACGCGCACCCAAACTGCCATGCGAGAGGGGCCTAAACGGTTTTCCACGTTTGTTCGGGGAGGGTACTCTATAGAGTCCTTTTCAGCTAGAATTGCTTGATGTGTTGTTTACAACAGTTATATATGCGGTTGAGATTGAATGTTCTTGGGTATTCTTCAGGCTTCTACATTATCTTTCCCGACATCCATGCACCAAGGCCTTCATTTCGAGGGCTCGCCAGGTCTAGCTGGCCGATGCTCAAATTTATCATGAAAGCAAACCTGTGTTGGGTTTGCGCTTTGTGGCTTAGGGTTTAGGGCTTAGGGTTTAAGGTTCAGGGGTTAAGGTTTGTTTGCAGTTTAGGGTTTAAGGTTCCAACTTGCCGCGAAGTCAAACCTGAAGAAGGTTTCAGGTCTGTGGCTTGGGATTGAGGGAAGTAAGCCTAAGTTCATTAGAAAACACCCTGGTAAGGAAGTTGGTTTCCTCCAGAAGGGACGTGCGTGAGGGTATCTACAGTGGAGACTGGCTTTGGAGGCGCGGCTGTTCAACTCGTGATGAATTTCAGGGCGTGCTTAAAGCTTTGCTGGGGGTAAGGTTTAGTTGGACCAGGGCTCTTGCAAGTTGCTAGCTAAGGCTGATGTTTTGAGATGCCACACGGCAAAGCCAGGTTACAGTCTTAAGACTGAAGGTAAGTGTTACAGCTTGCCAGTCTAGTTCAAGCCTCATTCCGCGAGTGCTAAGGCCGACTTATGCGGGAGTCCTTCAAGAAGTGGAAAGCCTTTCGAGGGATCTGTTGGTACCTGGAACCGAAGCAAGCCTGCAAGAGATTCCTGTTTCAGTGGACAGGAGTTGCTCAACACGAAAAGTTTCCTCATCTGAATATGCACAGATCGAAGATTGAAGAGCAACTAGAAGGGACAACGGCAAGTTAGAGGCGTCAAGTGCATTTTGAGGAGGACTAAGAACTCCTTACAGTCTTACAATCTCCAATCTCCCCCCCCTACTGCCATGTAATTATCTCTGGGCTCCACGTCCTGAGTTGCTCCTATATTACAACAATTACTTCTGCTGGCTTCCTTATCTTATTGCGGAGGTCCTGCAAACATGTCCTGCAAACATGTTGTAAGGACCCTCCAGTTCTGGTCGTTGGTTAGCAAGGGATGCACGACCGCATCTGGTCAAATAGTGATTCCAACTTTGCGTTTCATTC
Organism: Symbiodinium pilosum; assembly: GCA_905231905.1. Taxonomy (NCBI): domain Eukaryota; class Dinophyceae; order Suessiales; family Symbiodiniaceae; genus Symbiodinium; species Symbiodinium pilosum. Next base: position 21,091 of record CAJNIZ010001002.1, read on the forward strand.
CCTAAGTCAACCCTTTGCAACAGGCTCTAAGCAACGTTTCTTGTGCTCAATTCCTGCTTCCACTCCCGAGTACAACTAAGATGGCATGACTGGGTGCTACCTTGAAGGCTCCCAGAATGATTCATGAATAGCTCCTCCTGTCAAACAACTAAGGCTATCCCAAAGTGCACCATCCCAAACCATACATGGCAGTTTTTTCCTGAGGAGCTCACGGGGAGCCTAGGGATATATGAATTTGTATGAGGTTCTGGGTGTCCCTACGAAAATTTCTAAAGGCGCCATGCTGACAACCACGCGTATCAGCTTTGAAAAAAAAACGAGATGTGGCCAAATTGCACCCAGCGGCACGGCAATGCCAATGCCGGCAGTTCCAAGGCTGAGAACCAAGACCTGTGCTTTTCGGTGAAATTCTCTATCTCTTTTGGAGTATGAGGCTCATCATGATACATGAAGACTGAGCCCCAACCCCTCTTAGCAGGTAGACGTCTATGATGCTATGTCAACACACAGGCCATGCTCTGGAAGACTGGACACTTGGAGGCTCTCTTGACTGAGTAAGAGTAAGTCTGAAAAGGAAAAGGGGCTATGGGGGTCAATGATAGGGATTATTGGGGATAGTAGGTAGGCTTGGATCAGGCAAGGCTGTCATTCAACCCTAAACTTGCGTACTGCCCCCACTCGGTAACAGCTGGAGAATACTTCTATTACATTACATGATCAATAGACCTTAGCATTTTCACTATCATAGACTATTGCTGTGTGAGGGCAGTACCCAACCCTAAACCCCAAAAAGACGCCCTGGTCTGAAGAGCAATTGCAAAGAAATGGTGTTCTGCGAAGAGTGTCACGAATAAGAAGGTCACCAATTAAACCCCAAAAAGATGCCCTGGTCTGAAGAGCAATTGCAAAGAAATGGTGTTCTGCGAAGAGTGTCACGAATACTCAATGAACATGTATGAGAGAATTCAATACGAACTCCAGTTGTTGTGTTTAGAACACCTGAGGTATGAAGTTCTTGAAGACATGAAATGAGCTTATGGACGTCGTAGGGTCTTACATACATCGCCACCATCACCATTACCATCATAGACGCCATTGCCAGCAACAGAGGAGATCAGGTTTCAGGATTTCATAACACACAGATGCAACTGTAAGCCCGTACCCACCATACGATGTTACAAGCTGGACACGTGCGACATAAGTGCTCTGCCAAGAACTTAGCCCCAAACAACGCAAGACTGAGAACAAACGGCCTTTGTCATTTAACGTGGTGCCTGTTTGGTGTTTCATGTGGGGGAGGCGGGTACATAAGGAGTTTCATCCACTTCCTAAACAATACAGACACAGCAGAGAACCACAAACCCTGCCTACTTCTGAAGTGCCAGGTCTGCTCCATAACGTGTCCACCCCATGGAACCCTAAACCCTAAAGCCAACGTGAGCCCTGGTCTGAACTCTTAGCATCCCCCTCATAGCCCCTTGAGTAGTCCCCCTATATAATCCTTTATATAGCCCCTTGCAGGAGTTTAGATTTGAACCCAAGGTGTCCCTGAGCTGGAATCCCGGAACGCAGGTAACCGCAGGTAGCCTTGATCTGCGAAGCCCAAAAAGGCGGGACACCAATCTGCAGCATGCTTGGATTGATCTAAGGGTACTGTTGGTGAAAATGTTCAGTGTCCGTATGTAGCTTTGATCAACTATCATTTCTTGTTCGAAATTTGGTGCATCTGGACTCAGCGACTACTTCAGAACCAAAGTTGCCGAGTGGTCACGGTAGGCCAGTGGTCATCAAAACGAAATTAATACCTGCGAGTCCTCTGATGCTGACTTGCCCCATTCCTTCATTGAATACTTCCAATCATCGAGAGGCAGTTGGGGGTGCAAATGCGCTCGCTTTTAGGAACTCCCTGAAAGCCCGTTTGGTTCCTCACAACGTCCGTGCCTTCGCGGGCAAGTGACCAGGTGGGCTATAGTCTAAGCTCCAAGTATCCCCCTGAGGGACCCCCTATCTAACCCCCTTCAAGGAGTTTAGACTAAAGTGCAAATAATCTTCATCCTCAAAACTATGAAGTCATCCCGCTCAAAGATCTTGTGCTTCGTCATCCAAAGATGCCCCAGAATTTAAAAAGATTTCTACTTAAGTCTGCGCGCCATCTATGAACCCAGGGCCCGGCATCACCCCAGCAATTTACACTAAAGGCTTGGGGTTTAGGATTTTGAGGTTTAGAGGTTTTGGGCTTAGGGTTCAGGGTTTAGGGATTCGGGCATACTACTCACTACCTTTGCCTCTCATAAGCGCTCCATGGGATTCTAACGAAATATTTGCGCAGTGCGTATAGTTTTGCGCCACGGTGATTTGTACAACCGCATCAAGCTGCTTGTGTAGATAGAGGCTAGTGGTACTGGGATGATATCATGGGTTTCAGTCTAGGATTCAGGGAGAGCAGCTGGCACAACATTATTTGAGGACAACCCTGAACTCCAAGCCCTCAATCGCATACTAGCCTAAATCGTGAATCATTAGCCCTCAGCTCTCGACCTTGAATGCCAATCGCTAAGCCCTAAAACCTTGAACCTCAAGCCCTACCCTAGACCCCAAACCCTAAGACCTAAGCCTTAACATAACTAAATCCGAAACCCTGAGCCGCAGCCCTAAACCCCAAGCTTCAGAAGGACTTAATCCCTTGCCTAACAATTTACCCCAACCCCCTTATAACAAATAACTCCCTAAAGTGCCATTACGTCTTAGGGGGAATGTTTTGGGAGACCCTAAACGCTAAACAGATACTAGTTTCCGTTTTCTTTGCATTCTACTGTGCACCCCGCTATACTACCCTTTTATTAGGGGAAGGAAGTTCAAAAATATCTGAAACCTCACCACTACAGCCCTAAAGCCTGAACCCATTAACCCTAAACCCCCACACCCTGAACTTGAAGCAAAAGCAGGCAAACCTTCCGCGCCCACATGGTGCATGGCAGCAGCGCGCTGCTACGGAATTGGTCGGGGCATTAAAGTCTGGGTTTTGGATTTAGGGCTCAGTGTTATAGGATGCTTTAGCTCCGGGCTTCACGGGTGCTTATACGTTAGAGGGTCATATAGGGTCCAAGATTGTCAGTTTAGGGGTAGGGCTGAAAGTGATTGGTTTGAAGGGTAAGGGGCCACCCTGGACAGGCCCTAAGAGCTGGTGGTTTAGGGTTTAGGGTGAGGGTTGCTTGTTTGTTTGAGCTAGAGTTCGTGGTACTCGTGAAGCAGATTGGATGCAGGGACAATACGGAGTAACTCCTGCGCAAGTCTGTCAGCTACTTGAACCGACCACAAGACGGTTTAAAAATGTCTGCTGGATCGGTGACCCTCCTTGACTAAAGAGTAGGACAGTCGGTCTTGCCTGCGTGTCTTTGCGCATGGGTGTGTGCAAGCTGCGTCGCATTGGTTCAGTATTCCTCGTGTGCTGCATGTAGTTTGTGTGCTAAAAGCTCGGCATTTAAGTTGGTCTACGGGTAGGTCATGCGACCTTCTCCTTCTGACATGGACTTGGGCCGATTGCGCGAGCATCAGCTGCAAATCGCAAGCAGGCCAAACCCCAGCAGGTCATCCAAGCAGCGTTGCAAGGCCTTCTTTAGGCTATGAGTAGTACATTCCTCTATCTGTGAAGGATGGAGTACTGCACCCACTGTTCACAAAGCCACTACCAAACCAGCCAGGCAAAAGCTTGTCCGCCTCCACAAGGCAATGCCGCGCTGAACTACAGGAGCACTAATCTTTTGAGTCTGCATCAAACATCTCATGAGGTATCCTGTCCTTCCCGAGGGCCCATCAGAAAGCCTAAACCGTTTCAGACAACCATAATTCCTCATGTTGCAAAAGGTGCAAGCCTGAAACGCAAATGAGCGCAGTATGGGCAACGCTGTACCATTCCTATGGCGCTTGGCTGATAAGCGCGGTAAGCCCCAAGTTGCAGTAAGACGAGAAATATCGGAAGCTCCCACCATATACAAGATAGATAACTGCAACAGCATATGCCTGCCTCAAGCGAAGAAACTCAATGCAAAAAGGCGTCTTCTTCAACGCTAGCTAGAACGGCAAGCAAAATGACATCGGCACATCATCCCGGCCTCCTTCCCCAGCTCATCTACAATCAGGGTCTTGGCCTCTGTAGCGCGGCTGTTGTGCAAGGGTACTTTGCTCGTTGCTATTGAATATAATAGGAACAACGACTTGTAGTCAACCAGTGGATGGAAATTCCTGCATGTGCTGGGAATGGACTGTGCTTCCTCAGGGCCTGTGTGCACAGAAGGGGCCTGTGAGTCTTGATCTAAAGTCTCGCGCTGCAGGCAAACATGTGCCGTCTGCTAAGTTCCATATTATGAGCATTTCCGAAACAAGTGCGCCCGGCGTAGCACAAAACAAATCTCAACAGATTTAACAGATCCGAAGCTACCATACCTCAGATAGCTGCCCGTGGTGGTTGAACCATGGCAAATCAGATCATGCCCCCTCATTCTTATCGGGAAGCAAAACATTCAGCGAAAAGCTATGGGCCTTGAATATCCACTACCTGGACAAGGGGTCCAAAAAAATCAAGATCCCTTTTCTAGGCCCCTAAGACATGGCAAACCATTTACTTGGGAGCTACATACAGGCACCTGAAGTTAGAGGAACACTACATGAGCTCCCTGCATGCGGGTATTTATGTAATAGAAGAGCGCACAACATCAACCTAAAAGACAAGAGTTGGGAGAACTGGAAACAGGAGCAGGAGTAACAGGGCATGAAATGAGCAAGAAGACAGACAGGACCTTTTTGGGGGTTCCATACAGCGGGGGCCACAATACACTATGATCTTTACAATAGGGACCCCAGAAAGGGATGGAAACTTCTGTTTGCGTCCCTGCCCCAACTTGAAAGGATGGCTCTTTCAAAGTAAACTCCTAAATGCTGACAAACTCTCATGTTAACTGAGTTCAGTGTCCAGTTCATGTTGCTTCGCATTATCCATTTGACCCTACATTATTGTCTTATGGCTGGGTTACTGTTAAGCAATTTAACTTAACTTGCAGATTATAAGGAAACCTTTCTATTTACCACAGGGTAACTCAGCCTAAGATCCACAACAGCAACTCAGATAACGGATTCGGAGCGGGCGCCTCAAGCAGTTCATCGTCTGCACCAGAAGCCACTGCTTGCTCGGGCCTTGCGCTGCATTAACTGAACTTTGTCACTTAGCGGAAGAAACATCATCTCCCACGAGGTACATGGAAGTTTCCCTAAATTACTGTTCCCAAAATTAAGGAAATTTATATAGGGCCCCGTATTATAATGGGAACCCAAATATAGGACCCCGTATTAACAGTAATTTAGGACAATCCCCACATACCACTCATGTCCTTAATTTTTCCCATGAAGCTCCTCCAAACTCCGCTAATGGCAAGTACTCCGAGCATAGCATCAACATAGCTCACTGGGGTGACCTCGCCACTAGGAGGGTTTAGGGTTTAGGGGAGAAGGTGGCTTTTTGAACTTAAAGAGCTGCCGATGGCCGCGCAGCCAGCATGGTGACGTCAGGGTTTCGGGCTTTGGTTGGTTGAAGGCCTACAGTGCCGTTTAGGGTTTATGGTTTAGGGTTTAGGGTCGATGCTCAAACAGTAATAGCTGCAAAAGATCCCAGCATAATGCCTCAGGGAAATGCCCACAACGTCTACACAATCCCTGCACATACCCCTTGCGTTCCGGAAAGTAGTCCTGTTTTCCAAGCAAGACTTCATCCACCCCACGCCCTAAACCCGCAAGCCCCAAATCTCTAAGTCCTGAACCGCGAACGTAAGTCCTGTGGTTGCTGCGCAGTTTAGGGTTTAGGGTTTAGGGTTTAGGATTTAGGCCATAGATGATTTTCTCAAGATCACTCCTAGAGGGACCCCCCAAAAAACTCTTGTAATCCGTGCCTAGGGTGCCTAGTAAAGGGAGTAAATGGGAACCCCAAACAGGAAACCCCAACAATATACCAAGAATATTTTTGAAACATACGCTGGATCCTTATATTCCTATTCTATAACCCTAAACCCTAAATGCTCTTGGGGCTCCCTGCTTTGGGATTCCCACTTTACCCCCTTTACCCAAGGGCTTCGAGGGCGAAACTTATCGAGAAGAGCAACCTCTGATCCTCGGAATCCTGAAAACCCTATACCCTGCAAACCCTACTTGGAGGGTCAGCGGGACTTAGAAAGTAGGTGAATAATGGGGATATACTTACTAAGTCCCCCTGACCCTCCAAGTATGATAGTAGGGGCATTTGGGTAACGCCAACAGCGTAAAATAAGCACCCTATGTCTATCACATTATATTTCCCTTGCAGGGGCCATACTGTATGCTGGGGGTTGGGGTTACCGAAAGAGGCTCACTATAGCAATCCTAGGAGCACAAGACATAATCCCCCTTAAGTAGATAGAATATGGTGTATATGAGGATCTTGTTATAGTATACTCAAAGCCATATTCTACTTGAGGGGGACTATACACCCCCCTAATCCCTACATATTCCCTGGTTTCCATTTCATTTTCCATGTCTTTTCCATTTGATCCTCCATTGTTGGGGTTATACCTACTTAAGGGAGACTATAACTCCTAAACCCTAAAACCCTAAATCTTAAACCCTAAACTAAAAAAACCCTAAACCGGGGTTGTATCTACGTAAGGGGGACTATACCTCTTGAGCACACAGGCCTGGTTGAGGCATCTGAACCCTCGCACGCGGCACCGAAAGTCGGCAAAGGCCCATCCTTCTCAGGAGACATGGGGAGGTACTAGTTCAGGTTAGCGGTATAGGTTTTAGGTTAAGGGTTTAGGGTTTTAGGTTTTGGTTTTAGGGTTTAGGGTTTAGGTTTGGGGTTTTAGGTTTAGTCTTCTAACCTACTTACACGTATACTTGGCAAGCCACTTCTATGCCCATAAGTCCCCAACTAGGGTTGTGATCAGGTTATACCTTTACGAACCTCCAAGTAGAGCAGCGTACTAGAGGGGGCGTAAAGAGCTTAGTCAAATATTGACTGCAGATCCCATCACACTGCCAACTGCTACAGCCCTCAAGCTCTTCATTAGGGAGCCACTGCAAGCTTCAGGTTGTGAATTCTGGACCCTAAGCCTTAAACCCTGACCGTGTTGTGAATTCTGGACGCCCCGGGCTCACCTAGGTTTGGAGGCACTCATCTCTCGTCATGTCATGGAGCGCATGAAGAAGACCAAGGGATGCGGGGTTGGGGGGTTCTTAGGGGGTCTGGAAGTTATTCAGGAGTGGCTGGTAATTTTCCATAAAGAAAGGAACCTGACAGGTAGAAGCATAGCAACAGAACCTCTAATCCCTGATCCCCGAATCCTAATGGGCGTTCCTAAGTGGTTTGTTTGGCACCGTAAGCCCTCCACCCTATAAACCCTAAATGATAGTTTGCATTGTCTTTTCCAGTATCCCAATATACCCCAATATAACCCTTATGTTAACCGGATGGGTACTATCCTGCTAAACCCTCAACCCTCAACCCAAGCGTGAAACGGGTCACCTCACCTTGTGGTAGCCAGCAGCACTGGCCATGCCATCTACATGCGGGGGGCGCGAGAGGTGTTTAGGGTTTAGTGGTAATATTGGGATAATGTAGGGTAATACTATAAGGATAATGGAAACGAAAATGGAAGCTACTACATTGTAATAGGCTACATTTTGGGGCTATAGTAGGAACATAGGGTACAATATAGGGTTGTATACGTAGGGATAATGGAAAAGAAAACGGAAACTACTCTGCTTATGTGTAGATGCAAGATGTTGGATCCGCTTCAATCAGTAAGCTGCAGCATGCGCAGGGCTCAGGGCAGGGTACATAGCCTTCGAGGTATGCCAGGTATGAACTATCTGGTCCATCATTATTTGGGAATGAATGCATGCATACCGCCGATACAAACCCCACAATCGTGCCTGTAACGCATGCCAGCTTTCCTGAGCATCACGCAAGTTCCAGAAGCAGCCCGGTTGAAGCTGGATGGCTGCGGGCCTTCTGCCCTTTCGGGATTCCCCATTTTTTGCCTTATATACAGTTACGAAGTGCCTCTAAATTTATGGAGTCAGGGGAGTACTTGTGACAACTGCCGACAGACTTTGTTGCAATTTTCCTTGGGAGCCATGCATTTTACAATCCTCGCCACTGACAGCAGTAACTCTTTGCCCTAAACGGTGATCTCTGTGTTCCAACCGCATATCTGAGACCATGCGCTCTGTTCGGCTCTGTCTGATATTTCCTGAATGAAAAGACACCCACGGATATCCCCAAGAAAAATCACAAATACCAATTTCGCCTGGGTACTGCCCCTAGCCAGCAACAGTTGGAAAAGAACTTTCATATATGAAGAAACAAAGCCGCTGATATGACCCTAGTTATTGGCTGTTACTGGGTGGGGGGCCCACATATTCGCTGAAGTCTAATTTTCAATCACGTGAACACATTAATGCACTCCCGAGAGCCGTGGCTAGGGCTGAGCCCATAGGCCGTACAGAATTACCGCTGTGGCCTCACTACTCACGAATAATGACCACCAAGTCGGGACTGTTATGCTACTGTTAGGGTAGATTGGAGGCTTTAGCCTGAAGCCATTCTCCTTCGAACGTTTGGTTCTGTACTCACTGATGGTGTTACAACAGCTTCAAAGATATAATGACAGGTTCTTGCGGGCTGAGAGCTTGGCACATTGATGATTTGGGCTTGGGGGTTGAGGCTTCTGGAGCTTCAGTAAGGACTGAAACAGCGCGCAGTTGCCTACACTGTCACATTCTTGCTCCGTAATCTTTGTGAACTCAATGCAACTGATTGTATGTCCAAAGTCCAGTTCGCCCAAGGACATCGCCTGCCCAGTTCACATGACGGGCCACAAGTGGAGAGCTTGTGATGTCCTAACAGACGACAACTAACACAGCATCCACGAGACAGGACAGGAGGTGCTGAAGACCCTTAGATGGCCCGGCCAGGCTTGCACTTGCAAGAAAACAAATTAGGGTTTAGGGTGGTTTAGGGGTTTATACATATATGCAAGCATCAGAAGTGATAGCGGCAGCCGTCCCCACCTAGGGAAGTTTCAACGAGCCCTTCCCAGCACCACGCCGTTTCAATCAGTATCGGCCTCATAAGCGGTCCGGACATTGCTTGACTATGAGCGAATTTCTCAAAATGTTGGATCCTTTTTTGGCATCCTGTTGTTCCTTGAGCAAGAAGCAGGGGGCCCCTGATTTTGAGAAATACCCATATACTACACTTGGTGAGACTGCAGGGTTTCCATGACACGTCGCACAGCCCAATCTTCCCAGGCTTCTTGACCAGCTTGAGTCTTGTAGGCTGGGTGGATGCCAAAAGAGCCACTGACGAAGCATAGGCTCAGGCCCCGTACGCGCGAAACCTTGCTCACCAGCCATTCCTCCTCAGTGTAGCTCGATGGATCCGTGGAATTGCCCCATATTTCTGCCAAGACTTGCAAGTACAACGGTGTACTCATGAGGAAGGCGTTGTTGGACATGAAAGGGAAGGTCTGCTCCTTAGATTTCCAACAGCCCTAAGCCCCAAACCCTCCACGACAGGGTTTAGGGTTTAGGGTTGGCTGGTAGGCTCTGGCACTCATACTCCTCCTGGCACCACAGCTCAGCTAAGCTAAGTCATGCCTGACTACCAAACCAGTGAAGTCCGCATCAACATGTCCGCCGCAAGGTCGGGGATGATTCTACTTGCCAGGGGTTGAATTCCAGAGAACTCCCTCTTTGCTGCAATAATCTTAAAAACTGTTAGGCGAAACAGGTTGACAACTGTACATATACTTGAAAGGCGCTCTTGTGGTGTCTCAAACCCTGATACTTACCATTTGCTCCCTCATAGTACCTGTTAGTCTTGTTGAAGTGCATCGTCTCACCTGAGTTCCTCAAACTTTCTTGGGGTGGCCAGTGTGGTCAGAAACCATGGTGGACCGGCAATTCAGCAATTTCGAAGCATGCTTGCTACATTACACTGGCTACCGCAACATGCACTCCAACTCAAGCAGCTTGCCAAGTTCGGACCCCCGCTGTAAGTTAGTGCGGGTACTGCTCCTTCATTACGGTGATTGCTTCTCTATACTGGATGCCGTGTGTTGACTCTTGCTATGCGCACTCACAACTTCCACAAGGCAAGCTTCTTTCAGACCAACTTCCCGACCAACTATATGATCCCACCCACTTCTTGATGATAAATTGAATGGTAGTCATATCATCTCTCTTACTGGTGGGTCGGGTGGGGGGGGCCACTTCCCAAACCATCTACGAGCTATGCCTGCCAGGACGGTGCTGGCCACACTTTGTTAGTGGTTTTAAGCCTAAGTCAGAATGAACAACTAGACAAGAAAATGTGCTCCCATGCCCGAGAGCACTACATGATACTTTGTAAGCCTGAGCCTTTTACGCAGTCCTCCTAAAGCCCTTCTTAATCCGTATTTTGTAAATTGTCCCTTCCATCCACTCTCACTCTTTCTCTTCTTCTTCTTCGGGCTCAACCCACCCCTCACGGGCTCTCTCTCTCTCTCTCTCTTTGTCTCTCTCTCCGTCTCTCTGTCTCCCTGTGTTTATCTCTATCTCCATGGCTGTACGATTATACGCCGCGTGGCCCCAGGTCAGTCACTGTCATTGCCAACGGTGGCAAACCGTTAATCCCCTCATCAGCAGAAACCTCCCAGCCCCCTGAAATACATCTTACAAAGATGTTGTTTGCGTATTAATCATATTGTAGAGGACCAGTAATCAAGGGCGTGGTGGGTTGGGCAGGGTCAGGCCAAGGCTCTTTATCCACCATCAAAGTGTGATCGTCCCGCCACCGCATCCACTCCTGCGGAACGCGGTCCAATGCGAGCGCCAGAGACAAAGCACCACAAGTGTCGTTGTAGCGCACCTGGTTTAGGGTCCACATGCTTCATCAGTTTGTACAGGCAAGTTATGCGCAGAATATCTAGCAATCGACCTGCCCATATGGTACTTCCATGACTTTCCCTGCTAGCTAAGGGCAAGAAGGCAAAATGAATAAGCAACCAAGAGAAAACATAAGCGCACACGAGTAGCCCCCTAACCATTTTGGAACTGTGGATGCTGGGAATTGTATGCAGCAAGAAATGCATCCGCAGGTATGCATACGTAAATTCGCAAGTGCGCAACAAAACGAAAGCGAATGCCACATATAGCCCCCATCACGACACTCTCGAACCCCGTGCAGCTCCAGCAGTTCTGATGCTTAGAGGTCAACGGATGCGTGAGGTGAGCGCTACAACGTCACTCGAGGAATGGTCTTGGACCCCGAAGCTCACATGATCGCAGCCCATTCCTTCCAACGACAGAGACGTGATTACCATCCTCATTAGCAGGAACAGGAGCAACAACAACAGCAGCCGCAGGAGAGGAGCTCTTCGGGTTTCCATGAATGAGCCGCCTCCGAGCTTCAACTCAGCAAAACACGGCACAACATGGATGGGATGAGTGGGGGCCATGCTGCTAAAATGCCCGAAAGCATCTTCGCACCTATACGAAAGAGCAAGCGCCGAAGACAATGCAGAAATGGTTGCAGGCATTAAGGTAATATAGCCCTGTATACTATAGTAGTTTCCATTTTATTTTCCATTAGCCCCATATAACCCCAATATACTACGTAGTTTCCATTTTATTTTCCACTATCCCCATATAAACCCAATATACTAACGTAGTTTCCAGTTAACCCCCCATCAGAGTACCTGCCTTTCATAATGTGCGATAACCTAAGGGTTAGGGTTTAGGGCGTAAGGTTTAGGGTTTAGGGCTTAGATTCAGCTGCTCCAGGACTGACTTGCAACACAATTTCTGCAAGGCTCACTACACAAGTATCCCAAGAACGAGGCCCATAATTCCACAATAATATCAAGGCACAGGGTGTCCAGCTTGGCCGCTGTTTATGGGCCCGTACTCCTTGCCAGTGCCATGCGCTGCCAAAAGCCGATAGAAAGATGGCCCGTCCTCAGTTGGTCTGGGGACCAAAGCATAGGCATAGAAAAACAATGTGCTCTTGCAAAAGAAGATTCCATCTCTGTGGCTGTTCTCGTCACCGCTGTGGCCATCGCTGAACGTAGTTGTGGTGTGGCGACGGTGGTGGCGGTGGTGCACTGCTTCCTAAAGGAAGCTGTGGTATGGTCGTGGTGGTGCTAGTGTTGCTGCTGCAGCGTCTGCTGTGCCGTGGGTGCGAGTGCGAGTGCGGGTGCGGGTGCGAGTGTGGGTGCGAGTGCGAGTGCGGGCGCAAGTGCGGGTGCAAGTGCGGGTGCAAGTGCTGGGGGCGGGGGCATGGTGGATCGCTTTGGCGGGTACGGCATACTTGGTGCCCTTAACTTTGCGGATTGTGTTCAGGAGATGCAAAGAATATGGAAACTACGATGCTGGGCCGCTATAGGGATCCATTCCTACATTCCATACTAAGAGTTAATCCTATATACACCCCAAAAACGCTCTAAACCTCCAGTTTTCATCTTATCTTTCATTCGCGTCCCCATTTTACGTTCCATTCCCAAAGCCCTACACCTTGAATACACACCCCTACGTAACCCCTAAACCCTCTAAACCCTGCAACTACTACACCATCCGAGTGTCCCAAACTTTGGGGAGTAGAGCCTCGACTTTTTCCTGCCTGCTATCACATGGACTGCGGACCTGACCTGAAACGGATTTCAGGGTTAATGGGCAAAATGGAAACTACTATCATACCTAGGGGTTATATATATAGGGATTACGGAAAAGAAAATGGTAGCTACTATTTAGGGTTTTATGGTTTAGTGCTTGGAGTTTGGGGTTTAGTGTTACGGGTTTGGGGATTTGGGTTCAGGGCTTAAGGCTCCGTGTTAGGGGTTTCAGCTTTAGGGTGAGAATGTGATTTGGGGCCTTCATACAACCCGCATGGCCTACTCTTTTTCGGGGTTATACCTTGAAATCGATGGTCATGGCCATGAAGCTTTAAGCAGTCTAGGGATGCAGGGTCTTAGGGCTTCCGGATTCGGGTAAAGGGCTTGGGGTCTCATGAGACATAGCACTAGTAGTCATAGTAGTAGTAATAATAATAGCAAAAAGAAACAACACTAATAATGAAGATATTAGAAAATCGTAATAAGGAATCAGAACTTCAGACTGATTTGAGGATCGAAGGTTCTTGAGAGAAAAGTCCCCCTTAAGTAGATAGAATATCGAGCGGCTGTCTTTGAAGCATTGGAAAAGACGATGCCTGTCTGAAGGACCGAGAAACTCCTGAGCCCAAAGCCTGGGTTGCTGTTAGGGAACTTAAGCTAAGTTACGATAATAGGTATATATAGTAATTAAATGTAATTAATATGACTTCCCCAATATGGTAACTTAGATCAAGCTCCTCAACAACACCCCAGAAGCTCTGTCGACGGCACGCCATTCCTGAAGATTCTGGAGCTAAGGGTTTTGGGTTCAGCCATTAGGGTTCGGATTCAGGGTTCAAGATGCAAAGATTGGGATTCAGGGCTTTTCGTTCAGGATTCCGGGTCGTGGGTTCTGGCGGGTTTATAGGTCTTCTACAAGGTGTGCCGGGTTTGATAGAGTTGCCCTGGCACTCTAATTAAGTGTCTACTGAGCCATCTTGGGATTTAAGGTTTAGGGTTTAGGGGTCGGATGGGGTGCCAAAGTCTGCCCCAGTAAATTTTGATTCTTTGGCGACCCAAGCCCTACACCCTAAACCCTATAAACCCTGAAGTTTGCTTGATGCGAAGAGAAAGGAGGCCTGATCCACATTACTCAGCTTAAGGAATGTTGATGGCATGGTTATACTTATGGACAAAGACAGTTCTCAAGGGGATGATGCTAGAAATTATATGAGCCATAGTCTTACTTAGGATCCCCTTAATATCCCCTATAGTGCTCCCCTATATACTGTAATCCCCTATGTAACCCCCCGCATTAAGGAGTTCAGACTATATAGCTCATATATTTACAATCGGTAAGACCCGGTAAGAGCTCGGAGCCGGGGGGGGACCATTTCGCTCCGAGCTTTTTGTGCGCATGGTAAGGGTTTAGGGTTTAGGGCCTACGTAAAAATATAGTGGGGATAATGGAAAATACGATGGAAACTACTATAGTATATAGGGGTTATAGTGGTATAATGGAAAATAAGATGGAAACTACTATAGTATGTGCCCTCAAGCAGTGAACTCCTGGGTTGCTATTAAGGAACTTAAATAAGGCGCGATATTGGGGGAACCCTATTGTTTACTATGTATACTCGTTATGGTTACTTGACTTCTTAAGTTCCTAACAACAGCCCAGAATCAGCAGAGCATGTGATAGAACTTGAGACTGTCAGCATCAGAAGCCGTCTGGTTACTTCTGAACATAGGGAAGATTGATTTTACTTGATTTCCGGTTGTCCTCGACCCTAAACCTACACCATATAAACCCCGAGCCCAAGAAACATCCAGTATTCCAGGGAAGCCTGGATTCTGAAGCAGTGGCGCAACAACACCACATCCAGAAGCTTCACTCGACGCACCAGAATTTGCCAGGAATACAAGTGCAGATGCAGGCAGAAGCCTCAGATGAGCTATCGTTTAGATTTAAAGCAGGCTGTACAGGGATTACATAGACGACTACTATAGTTTTTTCTAGGGAGATGCCAGGAATTTTGACTATAGCTCAGATAGTGTTCAAGCACTTGAGAAAACATTTCTAGCATGCGCATCCGTTCAGATCTTGCAATGGGGTGAAGAAGTTCGTTAAAGTTTCGACGGGAGCAATGCGCAAGTAACCCATCCAATGCAGTGTCCTTCTTTTCTATGTTTGCTTGTTCTTGAGGCTTGCTGGATTTCGTGTGGAAAGCCCTGCCTGCATGCTGGTTCGGTTTGCACTGTTGCACAGCTGCAGATGAGACAAACTTCAGAACCGCACTTCGCATTTGCGTGCGCTAGCCGCCTCACACAGGTCAAAGCCAGGGTGTGTTCCATGCTGAGAGCTGGACAGACTTCATGAAGCTGATAAGCTTTCATTTAGCTGTTTACTGAAGCAACTGATAAAAACAACACCGAAAACACAGCATTCTGGACGAAGAAGCCTCATCGAAGCTAGGCAGCACGTATAGTCCCCCTTAAGTAGATAGAGTATGGCTTTGGGTATAGTATTATAGGATCCCATTATACCCCATATATTCTATCTACTTAAGGGGGACTATTAGCCTTAAACCCTAAACCCTAAACAGTAATTTCCATTTTCTTTTCCATTATCCCAATATGACCGCTATATAACCCTAGTATTACCCTATATTTTATCTATTCAAGGGGGACTATAGCCTAAGAAGAGTGCCTTGAACAGCTTTTTGCAACCTTGCTCCCTTACTGGTTCCTAGTGCCTCTGCTACCACCACACCGCCAAATAACAACCCAGACCGGAACCCCTAGGGGGTTTAAGGTTTAGGGTTTAGAGTTTAAGGTTTAGGGTTAAAGGTTTAGGGTTTATTGGGATAATGGAAAAGAAAATGGAAACTACAGGGGTTATATAGGGATTCTATAGGAATTATGGTGTATATATTGGGGTTCTATAGGGAGAATGGAAAAGAAAATAGAAACTACTATAATGGGTTATATAGGGACTACTATAAGGATCCCAAAAATGGACCCCCCCCCCTTCCCCCCCCAAAAAAAATGACCCAATTACTACATTGGGGAAACCAAGGATTATTAAGGGGCTCCAATTTCTGGATCCTTTAAAAGGTCTGGGTAACAACCAAGAAGCACATCATCGTCTAACGACACGATGTAGGAATAGGCATGCTCGCGAGCAATGTCTCCCATGGAAAACACCTTGGTGGTGCCAAAGGGGGTGGAGGAGTTAATATAAACACAAGTAAAGAAGCATCATTGCAGGAATCCACTCCCACATCGTGCTCTCTTCATCGCCGGCCAAATAGCCTCGCCCTCCACAGTCTCTATATGGGTGGGTTTTAGGGGTTTAGGTATCTATGATCTATCATCTACCCGCAAGAAGCATCATCTCGCGTTGCAAAGACTGCTTTGTGGAACCTCAAGGAAACACGAACGTCTAGAAACCCGACACCCTAAACCCTGAATCCTAAACCCTAAACCCTGAATTCTATCTAAAGCCCGAACCCAGACACTTTGTGATTGTAGCCGTATGCGTGTCGAAACCAGGGCTGGGCCCATCTGCCCCCAGGCGTTCCTCGTCTCCAGTTTGGGTTTGGGTTTTCATGGTGTTTTTGGACTAAGTGGCACTTATAGGACCCCTACTAAGGGTTAACCCGTAGGTACCTATAATAGGAGTATAAAGGAATCCCAAAGGGTAAAGGGTCTAAGGTCCAAGCTAAGTCCCAAGGAGTGGAGTTTAGGGGATTGAGGGCTTAGGGCACAAGAGTGTGGGCTTCAAGAGTTTAGGGCTCCGTGCTCGATCTATAAGGTTGAAACCGTGGCCCCTAGTATGCGCCCTTAATCCTGGGATCCTTGAACCCTTACGGGTCCCTAGAGTCCCCCTAAAAGGCCTAGGGGCCCATACGCTTTAGGGTTCCGAGGTTTAGGGGCTTAAGGTTGCGGAGCTCAGGGTATCGAGCGCTTAGAGGTCGAGGCTTAGGGTGAGGCTCTCACGGCTTTTGGGGCTAGAGGCTGCGTGGGATCAAGGGGTTTGGGGTGAGCTGGTGTGTTAGTAGCTCTCCAGGTATAGAAACCTTGACATAATCAAGCAAATCCATGCTTGACCTAAGCCATCAGGGGTTTCGGGTTTATGAGTTTATGAACTCCTTGGGATTACAGTCCCCCTTAAGTAGATAGAAGATGGCTTTGGGGTATATTATAATAAGATCCCCATAAATCCCATATTCTATCTACTTAAGGGGGACTATAAACCATCAATGCCGAGGCTCCACGGAAGTGGAAGCCGCGAAGCAATGGGGCCGCTTCTGCCAGGGCCGTGGTCCAGGCCCTAGGTCGCCAGCACTCCACCGCGCCACAAAGCACCTTAGAACCAGGACCCTCCTTGTACCCCTTAAAAGAAGGGTATATGGTCCTGAATAGCGGCCTATAGAGGGTAGATGGAGGGTCTAGGAAGTTCGGTGCCTTGGACATCTTCATCCTAATGATAGAAGCACGCCGGACCCTCAACCTTATAACCTTGGAGCCTTAGAGTCTGTCTGGGCTCTAGTCTAAACTCCTAGTACCCCCCTGAATAACCCCTGTAGTAGTCTCCCTACATAATCCCCTTTGTAACCCCCCTTTAAAGGGTTTAGACTATAGCTCATAAGGGATTCTACGCAGCTCTTGGGATTGAGTGGTTCCATCGTTTATACTGGAGCTGTAGATTTCACACGCAAGGAGCTGGGGACTTAAGCGCTCTCACTTTGCGGGCTGCTACATGTAGGGGCTGCGGGCTATGGAGTTTCAATGTGCAAAAAAAAAGCGCAGTTGCCAGAAGCCGAGTATCCAGAGAATGACCTAGTTATCGAGTTGCGTCTCCGAAAAGATTAAAGCTCTGTGGTAGGATCAGAGACGCATTGTAAGATTAGGTGGCAGTTCCGGAGCATCATGGGTCCTTGTTGGGGCTTCAACTATGTTGGGCGTAGTTGCTGTACAGAGACTCTGACACTGGTTGGTACTTGCCGGCGGCCCCCGTTCAGTTTTGAGGAATCCCACAGTGTCCTACATCTAAAAAAGGGGAATCTGATTCCAATGACAATCTATGTTGCCCTTGTTGCACCCACCCGGAACTGTAAAACCCTCAGCTTAAACTTCGCTCTGCATACCGCCCCCGCCGTTGCACAGTCATATGGAAAACCCCTGCTGGCATCATTATGCAACATTACTACCAGTACAATATTAGGTAACTGTGGTGGGGTGGGTGCAGCATCCAAACTTTGCTACTCATTTGGCAAGAGCACGTGTAGAGCTGCCTGCTTTAGGTAGCCACGATTCCAGGCAGAACGCCAAGTACCTGATTGCTGTGGTCTAGGGACTTTAGGAGGGACCCCTAATAGGGACCCTTAATCCCATTACCATATATAACCCTTATATAGTCATTATATAACCCCT
>CAJNIZ010001002.1:39204-56079 GCA_905231905.1 Symbiodinium pilosum
GGTCCCTCCTAAAGTCCTTAGAGGTGTGAGGCTGCTCGATGAAGTTCATAGCATACTACCCCTGGCCACAGACTCGACGCACCAAAAAAGCTTGAACAATTCTTCACTCTAACCTTACAGGAGAGTCGAAGGGAATATGAAATGGACAACGAACATGTAATTAACTGGAACCATATGGAGGCTCTACAAGACTCTGATAGCACCTGAAATCCTGACCCCAATTCTTGAAAGGGCAGCGAGTTGAAACATGCAGAAACCTGCAGGACTTCTGAAGATTAACTGCGCATCAATCTTGCGCAGTTACAAACTGACCCTAGGGATCCATGTCTATACATAATACCTACTTTGGCCCTTAAAGTCTAGAAATATTGCCTACATTGGGCTATTTGCATCCATAGGGCAAGTCATGAACAAAAATACCCCTGCTGACGCCCTGTTCTATATTGTGCGGTGAACTGGGCAGGCGCGGCTGCATCATTCTTTGCAGGCAGCATGCCCGGGTTTTAGTACGATTCAGGGCTAGTACATTGGACTCTCTGTATGCAAAGAGGGAAGGTGCGCCAAACTGAACATCGGAAAGGCGGGGAATGTTTTAAGCTTTTGTAGGGTCTAGGGTTCGTTAAGTCGTGGGGCAAAATCACATACATTTTCCCCAAATCACAAACAATTTCCCAAGTTGATCCATCTGCGGCAGTTCGCCTCAAACATTTGCCGTGTACCAAGCTGCTTCACGAAAATCCCGACTTCCTTCAGGGCTTGCAATACTTGGTATCTCGGGTTCCTAGCTTAGGGGTAGGAATCTCGAAGGAACTCTAGTTTACTCAAACTCAGTTTGGTTGTCAAAAGCAGAGCCAGTGCCCAAGGCAAGTTCAGTTTGTGTCCCTAGACTCGCGTCATAAATGCTGGAAGGGGAAAATGGCGCCCATGCACTTTGGAGGCCTCAAAGGGGATAGGGTTTGAAGTTTAGGTTTTTTTGGATGCGCCTTACACATGGATGCTGCCAAGTAAGAAACTCCTCCACTCTAAAGCCTAACTCCTAACCCTGTAACCCTAAACCCTTAAACCCTAAACCCTTAAATCCTTGAACCCTAAACCCTTAAACCCTCAACCCTTACAACCTTAACTGCAAGGCAGAGCCTGGACCTGGACCTCCTACCGTCATACTGTACTAGGGTTTAGGCTTTAGGGTTTAGGGTTACTCTAAACCCTGAAAAACAACCAACCCCAAGAAATGTTTAGAGTTTAGGGTCTGCCAGGAATGAAGGAACCGTAAACCCTAAAAACAACTTACCCCAAACAGTGTCTAGGGTTTAGGGTCTGCTAGGAATGCAGGAATGGATCCTCGTAGTAGTCCCTATTTAACCCATCGTCGTAGTCATTCCCAGCTAAACGAAGGTAAGCAAAGCCCTCAATCCTGCACTTTCATCCCCCCATTGCCGTCCTTAAATAGGCAGCCTCGAAACATTAGGGTTTAGGGGAAGATCTATTTTCCCCTATGGTGTCTCGCTATACATAATGAAGGTAGACTACAAGATCCAGACGCTTCTACACCCTAGACCGTTTACCCCGAATACATAAACCCTAAACACCATCCTAAACCCTAGACCCTAAAACCCTTTACTACGCTAAACCCTACCCAAAAAAAAAAAAACCTTAAACCCCAAACCCTAAAACCTGAACCCCTAGACCCGCAATGCCCGTCCTTTGAACCAGAACTACGAAATGGAGCCTCCTCCATCGCTAGGAGTTCCTTTTTGAGGAGGGTCTAGGGTTTAGGGATTCAAAAATCTTACTGGTGCTTAGATACATCCCCTATGCAAAGTTCAACCCATCATTGACAGGGAGTTCTGTCCCACATGCTGACAACAACTCGCAGCAAAAATGCCTTCAAGCAAAACTTCGGGTATAGGGTGTAAGGCTGTTCAAAGTGGCCTTCCAGTATATTCCCGACAGTAGCCCCCAGGCGATCCCGCAGAAAACAGTGCTTATACCGTCTTTTCCATTCTTCCAAAGGTGGTCGAACATTTTTCAACTATCCACATCTGGGCGTGGGCGGATTATGCAGCGTGAACGGTAGTCCTGCCACCCAGGTTTAGGATGGATCTAAACTCTTTGGGGTGAGGGTGGGGGGGGCGGGGTCGACGGCCTTGGCTGTTATGCATTATGCACTCGAAAAAGCGGTGCCACAGGGCAGAAGACCCGTTCACGACTTCAGGAGCATTGCAAGGTGTTTACTGGCTAGGCCACCGGAACGCCCAGAATGAGAAAAGATATGGTTCCCTCAGCGAACAACGCCCGAGGATCCTTTTGAGTCAGCACCTGCGACGCCAGATAATGGAGCATGCCAGGCACGTTTTCCAAGTTCAGATTCTTGTGAGGGGCGCATTCATATCCTCGCCGGATCCAAAATAATAATCATAATAGTATATAATAGTCATATGAGCAGTCAAATGGCAATAGCAACAGCCACAATAATATCATGAATTACAACTGAAATAATAGTACTGATAATAGAAATGATGTGCAGTTTGGGACCCCTATCTTCCCAAAAAGTAAATGGGATGCTCAGAAAACCAAAGCTCTCCACTAGCAGGAACGTAAAACTGACATAGTAAACCACATTTAGGGGCTAGGGCTTAGGGTCATATACCACGGGATCAGGTAGTGCGAAACCGGGTCTGAGTACACTTACTACTTCTTGGTTATACAAGGGTTAATACAGGGATTACATTCCCTTATTGCCTACTGAGAATCAGAAAGTAAAAGCAGCAGGTTTCCAAGTGCTTTCCCAGAATCCATTGCTTTCGCAACCCCATGTACCTGGATCAGTCTTGGGGTCATACCAAATATACCAAACATCCACCCCATGCCTGATGTATGCGGCCTTAGTATTCCCTAAACCCTAAAGTCCTAAACCAACTTGTAGAAAAAACAACCCGAACCCTCCCTAACCCCATGCCTTATGTATGTGGCCTTAGTATTCCCTAAGCCCTAAAGTCCTAAACCAACTTGTAGAAGAAAAAAGTCTAACCCCAACCCTTCCTAACCCTTAAATCCGAACCCTTAAATCCGAGCCTTTCAACTCCCGGAGAAGCCATGTCCAACCTTAACCCCAAGCCCCAAAACCCCTGAACCCTAAACTCCTTTTGGGGGAGGACCAGACCTTGAACCCTAAACTGCAAAACATAGCAACCCAGGTACAGCTGCGTGCTCCCTTTCCTGCCAGGGAATCTTTTCAAACAAGAATAATTAACAATCTCCCCCTGATTTTACACATCCCACACCATCTAACATTTCATGAGCTATAACCGTGTATGTGTATGTATGTAAATATACATATATACAGATATATATATATATATCTGTATACCTATGGGCTATTATAACGGATACTTGAACAAACGCTTGCGCGTTTTCTAAATGTTCTGGGCCTATTAGGGGAAGAGATGAATGGGCTTCAGCGGGAAGGCGTACAAGGACAGAGTCCCACAGAAATCTTGGCCTCAGAAGAAGCGCTTAGAGCTGCAAATTGAACCCCTACCCTAAACCCTAAACCCTAAACCCTTAAACCCCAGGGTTGGTTTTGGGTTTGTGGTTCATACTTTTGGCGCAGCCCCCTGCTGCTGTGACGATAGGTGTCTCCATTCAAAACACCTTAGCCAAAACCCTTGAACACGCAACTCACCAACCCTAAATCCCAAAACTCAAAACCCTGAACAACATTGCTTGAAGAGTTGGATTTGGAGTGGCAGATTGCCCCAGTTATACAGTAGGGCCAGAACCCCAGCTAAAAGTAGTTGCTAGAGTCCCATGGAGCTGTACATAGCGTTTTGGGGACAACACATGATCCTTGAACCGGAAACCCAAATGGAGGGCTCCACGAATAATCCACGAATAGTGGGTTCCCCCAATATACGTATTCTAGAACCCAAGGTTTAATGGACAATCCAAGCCAAGGGGCTCTGAGCTTGGGAAACCCTCAACTACAACACAAGCAAAAAACCTCCTGTGTCCTTCTTTTCTGTACAGCGCAAGCTGCATGTTGGCCCCTGAACGTCTGCCATTAACAGTCATCGGCTTGCCGAACCTCGGTTGTCCAGTTGTCTGGCACCAACAAAATTGCAACCAGTTGTGTATCTTGACCCAAACAATTCATAACTTCGTTCTTTTGATTTTTTACGAAACCCAAAAGCTCAGAAGTTACCTATGGGGCTATTGAGGAACAGGAATCGAACCGCACCCACCTCCGGCCAACTTCCCAGCGTAGAAGCTATGTACTCATGGGCAGGGACAGATGTGTGCCAGGTTAAGATATAAGGCTTCTCCCCGGCAAAAGTGATCAGCGTCACAGGCACCTTGAGAATCGACATCGATCAAAACGTCTCCTCAAGCAACTGCTGTTCCATGCGCGGCTTTCACCCTGAACCCTAACCCTCAAGACGGTAGACCCTAAGCCCCACACCCTTAAACAGTAGTCCTTAAAGACTAGCCTCCAAACCCTAAACCTAAAACCAACACCCTTGAACAGTAGAGCGAAATATACCCGTCTAGCATGTTGCGGATGCCTTTGTCTCAGAGATGCGAGCGGGGACTAAACGTATGGCAAAGTAGCCATGGCACCGAACGCCCAACGCAGCTTAGGGCTTTGACTGTAGGCTTCAGGGATTTACGGATCAGGGTTTAGGGTTTAGGGGTTTAGGGTTTAGGTTCAGGGTGAGTATTCGGGTTTAAGGTACCTGGTAGGAAATGAAAAAGAGAACCCACACCACTACATCCTTCGGGGCCACTAGAGAGTTAGGGCTTGGGCTGTCAAAAGCAGAAGCAAAACTGGAAAATTACATGGCAACTAGGGAATATGTAGGGATTATTAGGGTTTATAGTCCCCGTTAAGTAGATAGAATATGGCTTTGGGTATCTTATAAGAAGATCCCCATATACGGTTTCTTTCTATAGGGGTTCAGAGAGATTGTATTTTGGGGGCCTAAGTGGTAGTTTCCCTAAATAAGGGGACCCCAATATACTATACTCCTGAATATGGGGAACCCAAAATGGTATCCCTAATTTTGGGAAAGCCCTAAGTGTAGCAGCTGGGGGTCTAGCTTGTATGGTGTTAATTCGGGGGATGCCCTCAACCCTAAACCTTGAACCCTAAACCCTTAGTTTCGATCTTGTTCAGGACGGCAAGGTAGTCTGGCTGAACGGGTGGAGATTTTGTGGTTGGTTGGGTTTAGGGTTTAGGGTTCGGGGCTGCAGGCGTTTGGGCGCGGAGCCTTAGAAATCGGGGCGTAGGCGCTTCATAACTGGATTCTGGAACCCCATCAGGACCCCATAGCCATCACATGAGCTATACTCTAAACTCCTAGTATCCCCCTTAATAACCCCTATAATACTCCCCTATATAATCCCCTATATAACCCCCTTTAAGGAGTTTAGACTATAGCTCACATGACTATGATACAGCATCTCGGCCCAAAGGCTTGAGCTAGAAGTTTTGGCCAGCAGGAGGGGCAGCAGTCGTGGAAAAAGAGGCTGCTAAAGGTAAGTGGAATCCAAAAAGAAGGCCTTCTAAGGAGTAGATAGGGAGTATTCAGGGGTTAGGGTATATACCCCCAAACTAACATGGTACATGAAAAACTGACCACCCCCTGGAAATAAGGTGCTACAAGTGCTTCACATTGGTTTGGGGAAGGGTAATCTTCATCAGCATGGACATTTCACGTGATTCGTGGAATGTTTGGCCGCAATTATCCTCACAGGCTACCATGTGAGATGCATGACGCTTTGCAGCCGTCAGGGTGAAGCTGCAGTTGAAAAGCAGCTAGATCCCACAACGTCATGCCAAGACTGCGTCCTGGTTTGTCAGGTTCAGAGCTCCGGCGGGTCTGTAGGGTATTGGGTTTAGGGCTTGGATTCTTCGGCTTAATGTATTACAGCCATGATTATAGGGACCCCACCAAGACGACACCCAATTCTTGAGAAAAAAGTTTGGCGCCTTCTGGTTAAGGAGGCTCCACACCTGGCGGTCAACGTAGCACGTAAGCCCCTGGAACCCCGCCTTACCGTAACCCCAGGTACCTGTGATTACTCGGGAGTGGGGGAGGGGATTATAAGTCCTTAGAAGGGCTCTCAAGATCAGTATGGGGTTGTGTCAAAACCCCATGACCCCTCGACAACCTAAACCCTAAACCCGACAATCCAAACCCTAAAGCCTCAACCCTGAACTGTATGGAATCCATTTCTCAAGCCCTCTTGAGCCTAAGGGGCTCATCCGCTCCACCTACTAATCGACCGCCCAACCTCTAATGCGTCATTTCCCAAAATTCGGGGTGTATAAGGATATATAGGGCCTATAAGGTTTAGGCAAATTTTCCAAAATTAGGAATATATAGGGATACATAGGGGCGAAAATTGGGTGTAGGGTTTAGGGCTTAAGGTTCCGTAAAATTAGGTTACCATTTTGGGAGTCCCCAAACTAAGGGTCTATATTGGGTTCCCCCAATTTATGGAAATTAGCAACTGTAAACACCCCAAACAGAATGCCGTTATATATGAGGTAGGACGAATATTTGTGAGCAGGCGGTGGGGGTGTTGCTACGGGGAAGGGATTCTTTATGATCAGACCTGGACACCCTTCGCCACCGCTCGTTTTGATTCGGGGCTGTGTCCCTCCTGCAAAAATGACCTTGGCAAACAAAAGCCTTGCAAACTCGCTAGAGCTTCCTGGGAAGGCAACGTAGAGCCCAATGAGAATTTAGTTTAAGCACATGACAGGGATGCACATTGAAGCTACATAATAGTGCTGTATGCGGCTTGCGGGCTTCCTGTAAACAAGCAAACTGGCCTGGTCTTTGCAGTGGAGATTGGACTTTTGGTTGGCCAAACCCTGACAACCCTAAATTCCCGTGCTCACGCGTTTTCAGCGGCGGCACATGTTGTCTTGAGAAACATTTCGTCAACAGAGGGCTTGTAAGCCAAAACTTTAGAGGCCGGCCAGAGCCAATCACCAGGTAGGCGTGTTATCAAACACTAGCCTTATCAATGTACTTGGAGGGTCAGGAAAATGTAGTAAGTAGGTTAACAACCCCTATAAGCCATCTAGTAGCCCCAGTTATCCCCATTATAACCTAGTTACTAAGTCCCCATGACCCTCCAAATAGCCTTATCAATAGCAGTGATTACCAGGGACTATTGGATATCTCCTGGTTGTAACTGGGGTCTTCCTTACCTGAGCTATAGTCTAAACTCCTAGGATCCCCCTTAATAACCCCTATAGTAGTCCCCTATATAATCCCCCCTTTAAGGAGTTTAGACTATAGTACACCTAGGCCAAGCCGAGGTTACAACCATGTCCATGGACCCCTGGGCCACCAAATAAGGGATTCTTTGTATACCCAGACCCCCAAAAGGATCTAAAAATTAGATCCCCTAGAACCATAGGGGCAATTATATAAGGATTATATAGGGGTTATAATGGGTCTATATAGGGCATCTAATTTTTAGATCCTCCCAGGGGTCTGGGTACTCATAATGTGCGGGATGATTGAAACCTGAGCCAGCCTCCAGTAAAGACCCCCATTATTACATTGGCCCAACTAGGGCCTATCCAGGGGAATGTTGGGGGGGTGCGATATGTTGGGATCTTTAGGGGGTCTGGGCATAACTCGAGGGACAGGCTGATATTCCCAAGCTTTCGGGGTGGCTTTGGGTTTTAAGGTTTAGGCAGGGTTTAAAGTTTAGGGACTAGGATTTCTCGTGAGCTACGGTCCCCAGGAAACCAAAAACCATAATCTTTAAACATCTTTAAACCACAAGCCCAGATGTGGTTTTGTTCATGTGCTGTTCTAGGTGGGTATAGGACGAAATGAGCCGTATCTATTTTACAATTACAACAGGTGTATAGATAGAACATCAATTACCGGATGAACTACCGGATTTTGACTTGGGCTATCCGGCTATTCCTTTCTAGGTGCTGTTTCGCACACCCTCGTCGCGCCGAGATGCCTCTAAATGGCCTTCAGCCCCTGCCCGTCCGAACTACACTCCTCAGCGCATCTCTCATGAAACGGGTATGCGTCAAAAGTGCGGCGTCTGTACATAACAAAGATATCATGTCCTTGATATAAGACCCAACGTACAAAAGGCCATCTTTTAGGCGCACACCCAAGCCCGTGCACATTCTGACATGCGCGTGGGATGCTACAGTAGGTTGCATCCTACTTTTTCATCGTTAAAGCTGGCATTAGCCATGGTCGTGCTGGACTTGGGGCTGCATCATCTCTTGGATGTGCTCGCGGTTTAGGGTTTAGGGTTTAGGGTTTAGGGTTTAGGGCATCCCAAGCTGAAGTCAAGTCTGCTCAAGAACCGCATAGCGGCACCCACATGTTTTCAACGTTCTCACCACTCGACTAGGCCACCATCTGAAAATTAGAAAGGTAAGCAAGGCTTGCAAGCGGGCTTCGGGAAGTTCAAATTGTTTGCTGGAGTCCTGGAACTTATCACCCTCATGTCCTCAAGCTTTCATGACGTACATACCTGCTTTAATCCTTTCCTCCTAATATCAAACGTCGTACTCCCCCCCCCCTTCCCCCCTCTAATGCAAAGACTCGAACCCGTATCTAATATTGCCGGGGGGATGTATCGTGGGCCCGGAGTATGGGCGCGGGAGGGGGGTGTATTTGAATACAATCCTATTGAAATCCAATTAAAATCCATGAAATCTCAATAACATCGTAATTACATCGCAATAAACCATCTAAGACAAAACAGTGTTAATGAACATCTACACAAAACCAAATTAATTCAATCAAATAACGTAATAAAACCCATTTACATCTTATTGGGACACAATTAAAACCTAATCAAAATCGAGTTTTCGAGTACAATCAACTGAAATGTTATGAACATCTATCTTTAAACTAGTTGAAAACGATTTTAAGTCGCAATAAGTCCAATTAAAGTGGCATTCAGATTCTACATAAATTCCTTTGTAAACAAAACAATCAAAACCAATCAAAATCTAGGAAATCAAGGAGATTTCTAATCCTTAAGAGTTGTGCTAGGGACAACCCTAATTCAGAGCATTCAAGCCGTGAGTAACCTTGTTCTTGGCCCTTGTAAGAGTAGTCCTGCAGGCAGATTTCAGAATTTGCAATTATGGGGAACCCGTATGCTATATCAGGGTGGGGTTTGATATTAGGGGGAGGCGGTTAAACTAGCAACACTGTGGACTCTAAGGCCAACAATATCCACCTAACTAAAGGAAGAGTGGCCGCAAGAATCATGGCACTTCACAAAGGCTCAACAGCCACCCTAAACCCTAAGCCGTAAACCCTACCTAAACACTAGACCTTAAACACTAAACCCTTAAACAATTACGGCCACAGTTCCCACTGTCACGTGGAAAATGCTGAGCCCTTGCCCTTGCCGTCCATCTGCTAAGCACTGAGCGGCTTTTCCATGTGAGCCTTCACCATGCTTGTAACTCATAACTTGGGTACTGCCCCGACTCTGCAACAGCTGGATAATATTTATGAGATAATTATATATAGCCCTTAATACGGCCCCTAATATACACTGTTACAGGGTGGGGCAGGACCCAACTTAGGACCCTTGCTGTCAGGATAAAAGACCTATTCTGGTCAGGATCAGGGTTTAGGGTTTAGGGGATCCAAATAGCCCAATATAGGTATATGTGTAGTCTTCAGGGCCCAATGTAGGTATTTGTATACCTGGATCCCTTGGGTTATCCTTTGACGCCATGCATTACCTGGAGAGATCAATGGGTAATCTTTCTGGCAAGCAAGCAGATACGCAGCCAGCCCTGAAGCTTCCTTGCGATAGGCTTGCTCACCCTCGGTAATGTACACTCAGGATTGATAACCCCCCTCCCCTTAGTAGGGATTATAATCGGGATCCCAATCTTAAGGCCTTTCTTAGGAAGGGGCTTATTAATCGTGGGTCTACATTATGCAGCTAAAGCCTTTAGACCAAAGCATCAACCTCCAAGCTAACTAGGTTGAGGGTTTAGGGTCTAGGTTTTCGGGTTCAGGGAACCCAAATGCAACATTATCAGCCCTGGGGGTGCTCGCGACACTAGAACTGACGATGCGTCCCCTGCAGCATCCCAATACTTGAAGCAATGAAGCCCTAAACCTTAAACCTTAAACCCTAAACTGCAAACCTGGGTGCCGCAGAAGGAACTGGTCTTAGCAGCCTTAGCGTCAGGGTCTGGTCGCAGATGGTCTGCTTACCAAGGTTTCCTGTAGGTGCTCCGCGGGGACATTGTATGGACATGTATGGACCATTTAGCAGATGTTTTTGGTCTATGAAATTATAGGTTCCCAGTGACCCCTTAAAAATAGGAGTACCCTTTTTCTTACTGTTCAGCTTTGGCAAGAAGACCCCAAAGTAAAAAGGGAAACATGGTACTACTGGGTGCCCCTAAACCCTAAACGCTAGTAGAATTTTGACGGCTGAGCAAGTGGCCACTACGAATCCCATGGAGCTGAAATCATTCTAAGAAGGCGTCCGAAGCCTCGGGTCCCAGACCCCTGAGAGGATCTAGAAAGAAGAGCCCCCTTATGGTACCCTATGCTACTATACTGGGCAATTCCTAGGACCCCTTTTTAAGAGGGATTTACTTTCTAGATTCGCCCAGGGGCGTGGGGTCAGATTACACATTCCTTGAATACCCTTATGGTACCCTATACTACTATAAAGGGTAATTCCTAGGACCCCTTTTTAGGAGGGATTTACTTTCTAGATTCGCCCAGGGGCCTGGGGTCAGATTACACATTCCTTGAATAGTGGGAAAGAATATACATAGATATGAGTGGGTATAATCCCCTCGCCCTAATATACCCCCCTCCCCACCCCCCTTATATTAAATACTCCCGATATATCATAATATACCACAAGGGGATTATTCATTTTTGAGCCATAATCTAAACTCCTAGTATCCCCCTAAATAACCCTATAGTAGTTCCCTATATAATCCCGTATATAACTACCTTTAAGGAGTCTAGACGATGGCTCATGTGCATATGCCCCAACAGCCCACGAATCCACACTCAGGCCTCGAGAGCCAAGTTAACCCTTGATCAAACCTAGTTTGGGGCTTTGTTTGGGACATTACCCTTAAAGGGGTTCGTAGGGCTACTGCAGTATATTGGGGGATAACGGAAGAGAATATGGAAACTACTATATTATTATGGTGGAGAAATCGGGGTAGTATAGAATCCTATTGTGATTTTGTGGTTCTAAGGCCGAACCATGGTGCGGAAACGTAAGGCCAACAGCGGCAGCTTTTAAAAGTGAACTACCTAAACCCTAAACCAAACCCCTAAACCCCTAAACCCTAAACCCTAAGCCCTAAACCCTAAACCCCAATTATCTCTAAGAAATTATCATCTTGCAGGTTGTCAAAGTTACGGGCTCTGCTTGGGTCCCCTAGTGTACTACTGTAGGACCAGAATACTACTGGCATTGCTACCACAATTTCTTTTGATCTGATTATTATTTCTATGCTTACTAATCCCCTCCCCTAATATCAAGTACTCCCAATATATTACATAGACCACATAGTGGGAATAGTTAATATCAGGGTATGGGGGGGGGTTAATATTAGGGTAATATTAGGGAAGGCGATTATTATGAGTGTTACAGCCCCCATCTGACATGGTATCGGCATCTTGCCTGGCTGGACAGCAGACCCTGCCACGACACCACGCCCTATTCATAGCTGCCGTCATTGGCATTGAGCATGTCCTAGGCGGCTGGGGTCACAGGAATTAAGGCTTAGAGTTCGGAAATAAGTTTTAGGGGCGGGCCTTCAACTTCCGAGGCTTATGACCTGAGGTTTACGTTGAAAGCTTTGGTTGAACATCATTGAAAGGATAACGCTTGGAGCTCCAGCTTATGTCTGAGAGCTGAGGCTTAGGGATGATTAGGGAACTTAGGTTCAGGACGCTTATCAACGCGTAAGGGCCCTTCGCAAGGGCGGGGTTCTCTTCGTAAACTCTTCCATGTTTCTGGTTGCCGGCTCTTTTCCGGAGATTTTTCCATTCTTGATTGGATTCTCTTTCGAAATATTATCACTGGCCAATCACGCAGATTCAGGGGGCCCCCAGAGAACAAGATTCCATTTTGGGCGTGGTGGCAACACATTGACAGTTACATTCCTGTTCTAAGAGCCGAGAATTGAAAGGCCTCCAACTTCATGAGCTCATTTGTGTTTTCATGCTTACAGAGGTGATATGACTTAGGAGAAGAGTCCCAAGTAGCCACAGTCAGACCAAACACTCCTGCCCGAAGCCTAGTCATGAGACCCTGAACTGGTTCCACTCCAAACTGCGAAGCCTAAGCCTAAGCCCAAACTCGTGCTATGAAACATCCAAGGCACTAGCTACAGTCTAGCTAGTCCATTGGATATTTCATTATGCATTTTTTCAACCCTACCCTGACACTGCAATGACTCTCCGTAAACCGGGTCACTAGCTGCTGAGTAATCCTAGAAAGCTGAACCTGTTTTGCGAGTGAACTGTGAACCTTAGCCCTACCGGCCCCATCTAGCTCTCCAGGCCCATGAACCTTGCCGCCTGAACTAAAGCTCTTGTGCCCGTTTGTCAGGCTCCCTTTCAGAAAACGAACAATTGCATACACAGTAGGTGTGGTATGTAGCTGTTTTATTAATTATGTGTGTATATATACGCATATATAAGTTCTCATTGCAGTATGAGTACATGTGGGATTTTCTTCATACTACACTGGCGTCCTACAGTTCGGGGCGCGTTAAAGGGCCCCTATCATTGGAACCCTATGAGCCCCCAATCCTAAACCAAACCCTAAACCCTCACAAATAACAATATCAATCCCTTCCCGTAAATATTCAACACCTCCTCCCCCAATATATTTAGAGGTACCCCGAGATGTTTGGTTATGTTGGGTTTTTTTTCTGTCAAAGGGTGGAAGGCTGTTTACTATCGGGGGGGTGCTTAATATCATCAAGAATTTGGGCAACCCCAACCCGTACAATAATGAGGTCCATACCACTAGGATCTTTGTTTTGGGGCTCGGGGCAAATATAAGGAGCCTTACGTAGGTGGTTTTCAATACAGCGGACCCCAGGCAATTTTTCATGTACCCGGAGGTCCTGATGAACAACGAGGGTTCCAAACATTAGCTTATCAGGAGGATCCACAAATTTTATACCCTTAGCCCCAAAACCGAAGGATTTTATGGAAATTCCTTTGGCCAAGGATCCGCGAAGCTGAAGTTGTCAACGCCTTCTGTTTGCGGAAGCTCCTGGTAGGCCTTTCCCAGGGCTTTTGGGGGCTTAGGATTTAAGGTCTAAGAGCTAGGGTTTCTTGCCCAATGTCCCCTGTCTTTGGACCATGGGTTTCAATATGGCCAAGGTTGCTCACATAGCAGGCTTCGTAGCGGTAAAGAAAATATGAGGGCATTCTTAAACCAGGGGCCGCCGAAATACGACACCTGACTATGGAGACCCCGAGCCCCAAAGCAGGGACCCACATCCTGGCCCACGTCGCTCAAAAGCTTTGTTTATGCTAGGAAGCTGTGGGGTTAAGGGTTTGCCTCTAGTTTGCCTTTGAGACGACATATCTCTCCTGTTGGAATTATGGTTGCAGGCCCTTCTTGGGTGTACGACGAGGACATGCGCCAATGGACATGGCACGCTTTCGGAGTTGCAGAAACCTGAGTATGGGGGTTTGAGGTTTGAGGATCTGATCGTCGGATCATTTCTCATCACACATTCCTGCAGATAACTGCTTCAATAATCCTAAGCCCTGAACCCTAAACATGCCAGGTCAACACGGAAGCCTATTATTGTGGCCGCCCTCACACCGGTGCTTCGTAATGAAAAGTCCCGACCCACTCTCATACGAGCTGTAGTCTAAACTCCTTAAGGGGGGTTACATACTGGATTATATTGGGGACTACTATAGGGGCTATTGAGGGGGCAACCAGGAATTTAGACGATGTCTCATACATGTATATATATATATATATATCTCTCTCTCTCTCTCTCTATCCCCCGCAATACTTCGCTTAGCAGCCTGCCCCTATTGGGACAAGGGCACGACTATGGTTAGGGCAAGGGGACAGCCAATTTCAAATTGCATTTCTAGTGCACTTGCTGCTGCCGCTGTGAAACCCGCCACTGACCGCGCCATCAGCGCCGACCCCAAAACATCACCATCAGCGCTAGCAGCACCATGCAGCAACAACACTAGCACCGGAACATGCGCTGGCGATCAAAGTGCACCTGCGCGTCTGGAATACTTGCACGCTCAGTCCCCCAACCACTCATATGTTGTTGGGCTTGGGTTGAGGATTTTTACAATTATTGTCAAAAAGCCTGAATTCTCGAGCACATGTGCAATCTGTTTAGATTCAGGGCTTAGGGGTGACTGATTACACAATGGCCCACAAGGCCTTCGCGCAGCGGAGGAGTTCCAATCAGGCAGCTTAAGTTCCAACTCCAACGTGACAAAACAACAAACAAGCTCCAGTCCAGCATCCAACACCGAAATCAAATATCATTGCTCCATCTTGCTGCCACTTTTGGTAGAGATCATGTTGGCAGAATGGTCACGATACGGCATCTCCGGACAGGCTGACTTGGACCGTGAAAAAATGGGCGTTTGAAAAACCAGGTCACTAATGGCCGCGGGCTGCGAATTCAGGAGCTTAACTTGAGTTACATACTTGGGAAACCTGTAATTTACTATGAACCCATTTTACGCTGGCCCAACTGAAGTTCCTTAACACCCTATAGATTCCCTGCGGTTCCACTTGCTTCTCCATATAGTAGGCCGTAAACCCTAAAGCTCCTTGACAGCAACCGCAAACCCTAAACTTTGTATTTTTCGGGGCCAGGGTCCCTCCTATCTTCCTCACAGCATTACCTGGGCCTCTGTAGGCCTCAAAGTCAATGCGTTCTATATACTTTGCAAAAACCCCCCAGTAGATACTGCTTATAAACTTCGGGTTATTCATGCTATAATCTAAACTCCTGGTATCCCCCTTAGCAACCCCTATGATACTCCCCATATAACCCTCCTCTAACGAGTTTAGACTATAGCTCATTTGCAAACTTGAGGCCTCGAAGTAGATGCGGTGTTATATGCTTCGTTTCGTTGCATACCGCTTTCATATCTTGCATTGTTGATAAGCTGTAGATCTCGAAGCAGCCACTATTCACAATCTTCGGGTGTAGGGTTTTTGCACTAGTTGTAATCTTCGACCCCAGTAACTACTGCTCACAGACCTTGCAGGATTTGCAGATACTGGGTGCAAGTAGATTTGAATCATAAAATTTGATCCCCAGGAATGCCAGTTAGGGTTTAGGAATTAACTTGTAAAGTCTGGGGTTTAAGGTTTGAGGTTTAGGGTTTGGAGTTTACTATCCGTTTCGTCATGTCGTTGTCCACTTTCTTTTCCAGTTGATTCTCCATAATGGGGCCCCATATCCCGGAGATACTCTAGACCCCATATAAGCCCTACATAAACCTCAACCCCAAATATCCTCAAACCCAATATCCTCTATTTAAAGCCCATATGAGTAATGTTTTTTTTGGTGGTTAAACCCAGTAAGATAATATTCTAAAATATCATACCCCAAAAGGAGGATATAATCTTACTCTATAATGGGTACCATAGTATCCCAAAATAAAATACTTCTCATATAAACCTGAACAACAAACCCTGGGAGCTGCCAGACGAGGGGAGATAGGAGCAAGTTGGACATTCCTTGCAGCCATGCGTCGCCCAAAATCCCAAGGAAAGGGCAAGGACTCTTACATATATATATATATATATACATAGGGTTTAGGGTTTTGCCGCTTAGGGTTTAGGGTTTAGGGTGCATATATATATATATATGTATAGGGCCGTTGTTTAAAGAGGTTGTATAGCCAGTATATAGGGAAATGTACAAGACAATGGAAGATATCATAATATTCAGGAGTTGAAGCTCGGGGTTCCAACTAAACCCCCCCCAACCCACCAAGAATAAAGCTCCCGCATTCGTATATCGGAGGGAATGTTAATTATGTTAATTACTAGGGGGATGGGGATGTTATTCTCAGCCTCCGGGAGTACATTTACTATAGACTAAACTCCTTAAAGGGGGTTATATAAGGATTATATCGGGGACTACTATGGGGGCTATTATGGCGGATACTAGTAGTTTAGCTTACAGCTCATATGAACCCTTAGCCCTGGATATACCCCGTATGCCCCTTGGGTTTAGGGTTTAGCTATGCATTATCCGCGTATCCTCTTTGGAGTCTTCCATGTCAGTTTGGGGCCCGCAGCGTTGAGCCACTAAGTGACACACGCAACCTTCAACTGAGCTATAGTCTAAACGTCTAGTATCCCAAATGTCATACTCCCCTACATTATCCCCTGTATAACTCCCTTCAAGGAGTTTAGTCTATAGCTCAACTGGTGGCAATGACTGTGGGGCACAGAGGCTATTCTCCAGGGCTACTTTCGGGAGAAATATGCTATCCATTCACCATTCCCTAAACCCTGAACCCTAAACAGACAAAGTCTTGGAGAAACGGACGTTAAGGGTTCCAGGGTTGCCCTAAGGTCGTACCCCTAAATGGTTTCCCCAATATGGCCTGCATGTAGCCCTTAGAAGGGCCAGTGTAGTCCTCCAGGGTGCAAGCCTGAACCGCCTTGAAGATGCTCTGAAACCTACACCCTGAACCCTTTTGCTTTTAGGGTTTAGGGTTTAGGGTTTAACCCTATACACCCCCTTAGTAGATGGAATATGGGGTATTTGGGGGGCTTATTAGAATATACCCAAAGCCATATTCTATCTACTTAAGGGGGACTATGCAACAC
>CAJNIZ010001002.1:59266-81629 GCA_905231905.1 Symbiodinium pilosum
CTCTCTCTTTCTCCTCCTCTCTCTTTTCTCCTCTCTCTTTCTCCTCCTCTCTCTTTCTCCTCCTCTCTCTTTTCTCCTCTCCTCTCTCCTCTCTTCTCTCCTCTCTTCCCTCCTCTCTCCTCTCTCTTCTCTCCTCTCTCTTCTCTCCTCTCTCTTCTCTCCTCTCTCCCCTCGTCTCTCTTCTCTCCTCTCTTCTCTCTCCTGCCCATTCTACATCATGACGCACAGGAATGTAGAGCACGCTTTCGCAAAGGAACTCGGCAGGAAAGCCAGGCAACATCACAGGGAAGCGAAGCAGGAGATTGCTCTTCGTCTGGTCACTGCCAGGGAATGGAAAACCCGAAAGGCTCTGAGAACTCTTGCAAGACGTATCTGCAATTTACTGTTGAATCAAACCGGGTGGTCTTGGCCTACGAGGGCCAAGAAACATTGCCTATCTAGAAACTACATTAATTTGTTGATGCTGTTGCTAACTCTCCCCGTAAGCCTACCTGCACTTCTTGCAAGATTAATTGGTTTTGAAGGAGACCTACATTCAGTCCTACCGCAGTGCGTCAGTCTCACTGCGGTCATCCATACGAGCAGCCAACCCTCCCAAAACCAGCATGCAAAGTCTAAATAATGGTCCCTTTTTGGGCCCAATAACACAGCCCCTAGTATGTCGGGCCCCAGAAAAATGTGAGCCCTAAACCCCACCCCCCGAACCTGAAAGCCTAGCCCCAAACGCTAAACCCGAGAGCACCCAAGCCCTTAATTGAACCCTACAAACCCTACGCTAGATTGTAATCCGTAAGCTCTGACCCCTTGGCCCTCACACCTGCACCCTGAACCCCTTATAGTCCTATCAAGCCACATATCCCCTACGAACCCTGAAATGCCCAGTGCAACCCACCACCGCACTCTTGCGCCGGGTGGCTCTATTCGTTGCCTCTTAGCTGGCGGCTCTCCAACCTGGATCTGGAAAGGGGAGGGTTCAGGGTTTAGGGTTTAGGGGTCTAGGGTTTGGGGGCTTAGGGTTTGGGGATTTTGTAACCTCCCCAACGGGAATGTAGGTAGCATTGTAGCGGGTTATACAAGGATAAAAGAGAATCATATAGGAATGATGAAAAAGAATGAGGAGTTTTTTTTCCGAATTCGGACGCTTGATTCTCATGTGAGTCTAGTATGGTTGCAAATTTGTGGCTTGGGGTTACCGAACTCATTTGATTACCTGTGCATAAGCAACTTCCTTGACAATTTAAGCTTTAGGATGTAGGAAACATCGAAAAATCCATTCCAGCCTCATGGCATTTAGAACGCTCAAACTTCCTCAAACTCTGCCCAAAATCCCCTCTCAGACAACCACCGCAACTGGCACGCCCTGGGGGTGCCTATGAAGGCAACGCAGTTCGCACCCTAAATAAACCTTAAGCCCTGTACTTTAAAGCCCTTTGAAGATCCCTCATTGGGAGACGAGAAGAAATTACCACTCTATAGTCCTTATGGAGATTTCATCTAATGCTTGGATGGTCGTTTGTAACCTAGTAAGCCTACCCTATTATCCTCAAGAAGCCCTATTATACAGCCCCTAACCTCTGCTACTAACTAGTCTTACTACGCCGAGAGAGCCCCCAAGTAAGGTTAGGGCTTAGGGCTTAGGACCCTTGAACCCCCTGAGCCCTGGGCCCCATCCGCAAAGATGTTGAGGGCCTGTGGCTGGCCTCTGAATCCACGGTTTTCAGGCCGGGCACGCATTTTACAAAACACCAGTGTTGTCTATGACGGCAGTTATAAAGGACTAGGGGACCCTAAGCCCTAAACCCTGAACAACTTATGTTTTCGCTATCTAGTTTTGGAGTATGAACTTCTGGTGGGGCGTGGCAAAGGAGATTGCGCAGCAGTGTCTACAAGGATCCACTCCCCCACACTCCCGCAATAACAGTAGTAGTAGAGATATATCAGTAAAAAGAATACTACCAATAACAATAATAGCAACTGTTAACTGTCCTATATAATAGAAATAGAAATACTCGTGTGTTTGTAATACGTAAGGTTACGATCGGGGTTCAAGTTTTGGGGCTCTTGTCCGTGAGCGCGAAACCTGAGCATGTCTTCGGGCTACTGTCGAAGTCCTTTTCGAGAACTTGAGGGGTATAGGGTTTAGGGATCGTTGAACAATCGTGGCTTTGGTTTTTCTAGGCGGGGCTATTGGCGGAAACTGGTCAAATCTAGGGCCTATAGGCACCACACCTGAAATCCTGAGGCCATGGTCCGAGCGCACTGTACTTTGGGACGTCTAGATGGCGCCCTGTGAAGATGACTCGTTGCTCTCAAGGGTTCCCAAAGAGAAAGACTGTTGCCCAAGACCCACTCGCTTCCTCAGCGAGAAAGGCACACAGGAGGTCCGAAGCTTTTCTTCCATTCTTCTGTGCCCCTATATAACCCTAATATTATCTCCTATATAACCCTAATATAACTCAACAATAGCCCTAATATAAGCTCCTATATGACCCTAATATAACCCCAAAATAACCCTAATATAACCCCAAAATAACCCTAATATAATCTCCCAATATAACCCTAATATAACCCTAAAATAACCCTAATACAACCCCAAAATAACCCCAATATCTAAAACCCTGCCGCCATGTCTAAGCCGTGTGTCATCCGCAGTAAGGGATCAGACTGAGGAGCCCCTCTCAACCCTGATTTATCAGGTTTAGGGTTCAGGGGTGCAGGGTTAGGGGCTTAGGGGTTTAGATTTAGGGGTTTAGGGATTTAGTATTTAGGGTTTGGGTTTAGGGTATCACCCCAAGACTCCATGGTTATGTTGCAAGTTTTTTGTGACTGTCCTGCACTGCACTTTGGGAGAGGCGCTGGGACCTACCCAACACCCTTCAATCAGCAATGCGCCAAGGCCATCCTTTATACAACTTTGGCAGAAAATTTACATTGCAACAAGTCTCTCAAGATGAAACCTACAATAAATCCGCACCATCGTCAATTGTCAAGGGCCTGCAAGTACGTGTTATTACTAGCCCATGAGCTCATGGGGTTGTATTTTTGGGATTGCAGCCTCGGCGAGGGTTCGAGATTGAGCTTGCGCAACTTGTCACTGCTGTACTTCATACTGGCACATCGAAAAGTCTAAGCCCTAACCCCAAAAGAAGCGCAACACAAAACAAGGCAACAACCCTAAGCGCGAAGTCGGGAAGATGCTATTTCCACTGCAGGAGTCTGAAGCGTGAGCAGGGTTTGGACCAAAAAGAACCCCGGACTAGGGTTTAGGGTTCCAATTCAAACTCCAAATGAAGGTTCCTGAAAGTGTGAGTGCTCTTTGATGGTTCCATTCTAAAGGTCCTATGCTTGGCTGGTGCATATCGGGGACCCCGGATTTCAGATCTACCCCCACATGGATGGGCCCCAAACATGAGAGCACAAAAAAAAAACAATATTGCCTGCGCTTTTGGACGTTTTCCTGTACACAAGCACCCAGGTTTCCTACAGTTTCATCGGTTATGTTTACTAATTGAGGGGGGTTTCCTCTCAACCCTGAACCCTAAACCCTAAAACCCTAAACCCTAAAACCCTAAACCCTAAAACCCTAAAACCCTAAACTTCAACTGTCAGTGTTTGAGGTTACAAGTTGGGCTTCAAGACCGATCACTCCGGAACCTGAAGCCCGCAACCTTGGATACTGCTTCCACCCTATAACTGGATGTAGGGTTTACGTAGTATTTAGGGTTCAGGGTTTAGGGTTTAGGGTTCAGGGTTTAGGGTTTAGAGATTTAGGGTTTAGGCTTATGTTCTGCACGTATTGCTGCAATTGCGACACTAGGGATTCTTATACGGTGGACGTACACGTACAGCCTACATATGAGCTATAGTCTAAACTTCTAGTATCCCTCCTTAATAATCTCCAGAATACTGGCCTATTGAGTCCGCGATATAAACCCCTTTAAGAAGCTGAGACCCCTAAACCCTAAACCCTAAAACCCTAAACCCTTAACCCTCAACCCTAAAACCCTAAACCCTTTAACCCTAAACCCTTTAACCCTAAACCCTTTAACCCTAAACCCTAAACACTTGACACTCCGGCCTCTGCTGTTCTGAGCCACCTGCCAGGGCTCTTGCTTTCAAATGAGCCATAGTCTAAACTCCTTGAAGGGGGGTTATGTAGGGGATTATATAGGGTTTAGGGTCTAGGGGTTTAGGGTCTAAACTCCTTAAAGTGGGGTTATATTGGGGATTATATAGGGGACTACTGCCGTAAGGGCTTAGGGTTTGAGGTTAATTAAAGGTTTAGGATTTAGGGCTAAAGGTTTAGGGTGTTCAGCTGCAGGATCCAGAAAGCAAACCTCCTCAACAGCCTCTGTTTTCTACAGCCTGCAACGGATCCGTGTAGCCTGAAGAATCGCCAACATCATGCCCGTGGAAGACCGATATAGAAACGTATCTCAAAATTCCAAACATTTGTAATCCTACTAGAGCATGCTAGGACATCCTCCCAAACCCTTGTAGCCCGTAAAATGTCATAGCGCAATGCCCCCCATAAACCTGCCCCAAACCCTGTAGCACTAAACCCTAAACCTGCGCTAAATATCTATGTTTTTACATCAAGGAGATGCCGCAGAATGAGTCCCTCAGCGGGTTTGGGACCAGGTGGGTAATGTGAGCTATAGTCTCAACTCTTAGAACCGCCCTTAATAAGCTTTGCAATGCGGCCCCTATGTTTTCCTGTATATGTTCCCCTTAAGGAGTTTACACTATAGCTCATGAAGGGCTTAGGGTTTAGGGGCCTCAATGAGAACAGGCTGCTGGGGTCTGCTCTACTGCAATCATGTACTCCTTCTGAAGGGATAAGTATTACTAACCAATCAGACTTGACTCTGCTCTACTACAAGTTTGAAGGGATTATGCGGGCATAATCTCAGGCTTCCATGCTACGGTTCTGGGCTTCTTGAAAACTGTTTTTTGCGAGCGCCAACTTGCTATGCTACTGCGTCTGCATCGTTGGGTAGAAGCTTCCCGCCCATGGCTGGCTGTTTGCGGCAAAAACAGATGACTTCCTACAGTAGATATGTCAGGTGAACATGGGACATTCACAGCTCCCCAGTGACTTATCTCAACCCATACAAAGCGAACCAAGCACCACAGCTCTCTGCCAAACATGTGTCGATTCAAAGTTGAAACCTAGAATTCAATGAAACCCTAGCCTTAAGCCACTTACTGCACCTACTAACCCAATAGCCCGAACCTATTCCCAACCCTGCAGCATGTGGCCATCCCGTGCACTGCTGCCACCTCGAAGACAACGGCATCCCCAACCTGCACAGCTGTTTATTGGGGGTTAGGGTTTAGGGTAGCTTTAGGGTATTGGGCCTAGGGATCAGGGCTTATGACTTAGGATTGGGTGCTAAGGGTTTTGTGTTGGGGGTTTGCAGTTCAACGTTTGCTTGAGGCTTTGTTCCAGGTCTAGGGTTTAATTAGAGTTCACATACAGTTCCATGGCAAGGGGATTCCTTCGAGATTCCTCGGCACAATGACACGCAAACAAGGGATCCACAATTCAGAGGCACCACCATGCGTGGGAGCAAAATGGGATGCTTGAGATCTTAGGCACCCTGATGGGATTCTATGGGCACATAGGGACTACGACGCAGGGGTTGAGAAAGGCTCCCACTGGGGATCCTGGCTTGGGGTGCAGGATCTACGGCTCAGGAATGCTTGTTTTCTCGGTCAACCTGAGGTTTGCCGTTGCCCAGCTTGCCTTCATATAGTTCTTTCCGACTACTAGCCAACACTTCCCACTTGAAGCTTACTCTTCAACTGTATCTGGGAGCTGCAACTTCTGACCCTAAGGAAGTAGCAGGACGTTCAGCCTTAAGGCTCTAAGCGCCTTTTGCTGCATGTTTTTTTTTCTGGCAAGGGACCTTGGCGCCGCTTTCCGAGAACTCCCGACCATGCATAAAGACCTGGCAATCCGAGATGCTAGTTCCGAAAGCTAAGGGCTTTCGATTACCAGGTCCTGAAAAAAGTGGGCCCGGGGGAATACTCGGAGGAAGTATGGTGTAAGGGGTGGGGCGGGGGGGGATGCTAGATAACTACCACGCTTGAATCGAAAGCCATTCAGAACATTGTACCCAAAGATGTACCTAAGATAGGGGAGTTCCTTACATGAAAAGACCCCTCACTTTGAGAATGCCAACGCCTCATGAGACTACATGCGTATATATATATATATGATATATAACATAATGTATAAGAAATT
Organism: Symbiodinium pilosum; assembly: GCA_905231905.1. Classification (NCBI taxonomy): domain Eukaryota; class Dinophyceae; order Suessiales; family Symbiodiniaceae; genus Symbiodinium; species Symbiodinium pilosum. The sequence continues at coordinate 65,517 of CAJNIZ010001002.1, forward strand.
CTATATATATATATGTATATATATATATATATACCTGCTCAAACCATGATCTCACGTGACTATGGCGAGCTTTGCGACGGGAAAAACTCAAGGGTTGAGAGCCCCCAGAGCCATCAGAGCTACAAACTGCCTTGCTGCCTAAAAATTGAAAACCAGCTACCACTATGCATAAGGAAATCAGCTACGATTCAGCATTTGTAGACACAGATATAGACATGCATGGCACAGTCACATTATGGGAACTCCTCAGACAACAAACCAGGAAAGCCTAGGTGATGGCATGGACTGCCAACAGTAAGTACCAGCAACAGGACTTGAAGGAAGTTGAAAGAGCAGTAACACCAATGCTTTTGGTGCCCCCTAACGACTACACCGTAGCGAAGCCGTGACCAATGTCCCCCAAACCCCACAACCCAAGGTGTTGACAACCAGGATTTGGTCGATGAACTGGCCCTCGAAGAAATGCATTTCAGGATTGTGGGGTTTAGGGCTTGGGGTTTAGGGTTCGGGGTGGGATATGCCCAAAAAGGGGCTACATGGGGGGGCCGAGGGGTCGACAGGGGATCAGAAGGGGATCATGGGGGTCTCTAGTGATGTCGCACGCGCTTTTGTTTAGGGGCTCGGAATATAAAGATGTTTTCAGTGCTTATCCAGAATCTGGAATTGTCTGTGGGGGTTCTCAATAATATCTTTGAGGGCCCAAAATAATCAAATTGCAGATTCTGAGGTCTAATTTTGCTTATATTAGAGCCAGATACTAGCAAAGCTAGGAGTTCGTGAAAGCCAGATACTATCATAGCTATGAATCCGTGAATTCCCTCAAGCCCGTGAAATCCGTAAAGGCAGAGAAGCCAGCTCCATATAAACCACTTTTTCGGGATTGTTGAAAATCATAGGGCCCACCAATTTCTTTGGGGGAATGTCCAGCAGAGCCGATCCTCAATAAGGAAATGTTTTGGTGTTCGGACTAGTAATTCACTCCGCCAGCCGCCTAGAACTTCCGGAAAATTTAAAAGATGTATATATATATATATCTATTTAAAAGGCCCAGAGCTTTCAGCTATAAAGCCAGATACTAGCAAAGCTATGAGTTCGTGAAAGCCCGATACTAGCAGAGCTATGAAGCCGTGAAATGTTAATTCAACTTCTCTAGATTTCAAAGGCCCAAGGCCTCAAAGAATCAAGGATTTCAATCACATTTAGCTTATTGAGATTTCAAAGGCCCAAGGCCTCAAAAAATGAAGGATTTCAATTAAATCTAACTCCTCTAGTTTTCAAAGGCCCAAGGCCTCAAAGAATCAAGGATTTCAATTACATTTAACTTATCTAGACATCAAAGGAACAAGGCTTCAAAGAATGGAGGATTTCAATTACATTTATTTGAATCTTAAAGGCCCAAGGCTTCAAAGAATGAAGGATGTTAATAAAATTCATGTCAGCTTATCAGGCCCGAGGCCTGAAATAACAAAGGATTTTAATCAAATTTACTTAGCTGTTCAAGGCCCACAGCCTTTCGCTACAAGGCCAAATACTAGCAAATGAAAGCCGCGAAATCTGGTTTCAATAGTTAATAAGAGGTTTCCAATGGGTGTAATAGGGTTTTAATTAGATTTGAATACGAACACTAATATGAAACAGAATACCAGCTTCAAGGCTACTACGGAGATTCATGTTTTTTTATCGATCTTAGTTGCGCGGCAAATTTGGGGGGGCGGCTGCGATTAAAGGGAATCGTCAATTGTTCGGGGGAGGGGGGGGGGGCATACTAAAGGGGGTGCCACATTTCTCGGTGATTCAACAGCACCATACAGTGCCATACAGAACAAGGGCTGCCCCATCACTTACATTGGCTCAGGCTCTGGCATGAGGGCTGTTTGTGCATCAGACTCCTGACGAAATCAGTTACCATGCAACTCAAGCTGTTGAGGCTTTCAGAAGTGGTGTTCTTCTTCCCATCTCTCCCCCCTCGATGCAATGAATATGCTACCCTTCTGCTAGGCATCCATGCAGCACTCCATCATGCTTTCATCTTCACATGTTGCCCCAAATGAAGATCTTCATGGGAATATCACACTGCATTAACCGGATCCTGCTGAAACTCGACAAAGCCGAAGCCCCGAGATCGGCCATCCGCGTTGCGCACAACGAGAACCTGGCATCAGCATGGCAAGCCGTTTCAAACAGAAAGGCAGAGAACCCGGGCACTCGTGCTGTCGGGTGTCACTGTCCTTTCGAATCAACGGCCTGATCTCATTTTGCGACCGCAGACTGTGCCACTGCACCAAGCGGATGGTGTGTATTGGCATGCTGATATGTTGACGCTGGCCCCACTTGATTGTCCGAATATGGGTGCAATTGCTGTGCCATGCATTTCTTCAAGGTGGATGTCTCCCCTGCCAGGCGCCAACGCTCAAGACCGTCGTGAGACGTCTATGGGGCCAATCAACCTAGCGCCTAGCGGTGAGACAGGAATGGCCTCCGCCTTCTTGTGAGCAACGGCTACCTGGCTTTGACCAGCCCCAATACAGTGCTGAAATACGCAGCATGCAGCATCACATCTGCACGGTCTGGGGACCTGCGAAGGCAGATCCTGACTCGTGCAGTGTGTACATGCTTGCATGCCAGGCAGCTGAATCCCATCTCAGAAGGCTGCCACCCGGTGACCGCACAATGGTAGCTTCTAAATGTGATTGCATGCGTCTTTCGCGTCATGGACGATCCTACGGCATGGTTCTTTGGGCCTGAGGGTGTCACCTGCGAAGTGAAACTACAATGCGGCCGCGTCCACTCCTGCAAGGTTGTGAAGACTGCGGCAGGTGCTGTGAGCGTCACCCAGGATTCGCCCAACAAATTCTGCGATATGACTTCAAGGCGGAGCGAGCCGTTGGGTTGCGAGACGAGTCCGGGAGACGCTTTGACTTGTTATATCTTGCTATCTTACCCGTCGCCGGCACCTCTCAGCGCCAGGGCACCGGTCAGACCCACTCACGGGCGAAAATGAAAAAGCACCATTAACGCGATTCTAGCCTAACGCATCACTTGGAAAAGGAAGAATCAAGGAGCTCAAGTTGCCTCCTTGCCTCAGTCCGGGCACAGCGCGTGCTGCCCGGGAAGCAGTGAAGCATCACTGCATTGGGTTCTCGTGCGGAGGGCCCTCAGAGGTGTCCATCATCTCGAGGCCCCTGTCAGGAGAACCATCTCGACATACTCTCAAAGTCTACATAAGCCAAGAACTGAAAAGATCCACTCAAAATTCTGCCGCATGCTGCACGGACCAGCACGTAAACTTGTTGGGGGTGGTCAAAACTTTGTGCAGATGCGGCCTGGTGATCATCACTACATTAGCCCAAGGCATGAACGGGCTTCAGATGTGCAAAGGTCAACAGCCGCGTGTTGTTACTTGGGCAGGCTTTGTAAGCAAGTCCATCGCATCAGACCAAGGCTAGATGGAGGCCTTCCCGCTTCCCCTCATTCATCCACGATGCTTCCCATGAACATACAGGACCCAGCTGGCTGGCCCAGTCAGGTCATGCAGAAAAACTTCCCGCTTCCTGTCAAGATGCCTAAAAGGGAGGTGTGGCTCTTAGGCCTAGGCATATGCCCATCATAATAATAGTAGGAATGTTAATAGTCGTGTTAAAGTAACAATAATAAGAAAAACAATAATAGTAATTATAACTGTAACAATAACAGTAATACATAAGAATAATCGTAATAATAATCGTAGTACTAATGATACCTCAGTGTAGCAATTATAGCCTATACCAGACATCCACATCGAAATCCCAAGTCTCAAAGGACGACTCGGCCTCTTCTGGCCATGCGGTTCGGCCTGGTAGGCCTGCGAAAGATCTCGCAGACTACTGTGCTACGATGAATTATCATTAATTAGTAGCAGCTCTATTAGTATAAGTATCTTCTTAGTTTAGTACTAGTAGCATTGACAAAATCTCTAGCCTTATTATTGCTCTTGGGTATTCTGATGCATCTCAATTGCTTGACCAATGGCCCGGCCCTTCCCCCAAGGCTGCTGGCCTGAAGCATGCCGCTGTTCACCTGAAGCTGAACCTCGGCCCGCACGAAAGCTCAAATGCATGAGCGGACTTCCAGAAAGATCAGGTCAGGACATACTGCTTGCACGGACGCGAGATCCCTTCTTGCGCGGCCGCGTTTTGCATCCCCATGAAAGCGAGTTGAGTGAGGCCTCAACCTCCATGCCTGCTGAGCCCCCGACCCTGTGAAGCATCTCGTACTCCCTTAGCTCGTCGAAGTGAAGAAGGAACAGGGCTTGGGGCCCTGTGAGGTTACCTTCTTGCATATATTCTTAAGCTGACCTTACTTCCACTGTGCGAATTTGGGACCGCAATGGGCCACAGGTACCTCCATTCAAAGCATGGCGTCTGCACGGCAGGTTTCTTGAATGGCATTCAGGCTATATCATGGTTATGGAAACTATGGGCAACCATGGGCTGAGAGGTCAATCATAAGACCAACGGGTCCTAGGCGCGCAGAAGTATTACTTGCTCATTTCGCCCAGCCGCCGGATTTGATTCCGGAAGCCCTCATTGATGGAGATGCAATGACGCCGTGTGAGCACATAAGTGTGTGCCTGTCACAAACCACACCCCACGGCTGAAGTTGACACATGCTGACGCGAGCAAGGGCCACGGAAAAAGGCCGCAAAGCGGCAAAATCCAAAATCTTGCAAGATGGCCATGACATGCGCAACTTGAAGAGTTGCAATCACCAGAACGACTTCAAAGCTGATGCCCGCACCTGGTCTGATGGAAGGTTGAACTTTTCCATCACATACCTGGCTTCGAAGGCCAAACGCTGGCCAATTTGGAGAGGTGTAGAGAGTACAAGTCTATTTGTCGCGAGAATCTTCAGGGGCTCTTACGCTTGACTGCAAGGCACAGAAAGGCACTTGAGGAAATGCGCAAGGTTGTTCGCCATTAGGGTCCCAGACCCGTGGACATCCTGTTGTGCCAATACTAGAACCAAGCGTCTTCTTATACTGTCAAACACAAATGGCAGCAATGGAGCTCCCTGCAACTCTTGCATCAAAATGCCAAGCAAAACAACCTAAAAGGTTGACTGTGATTCATCGTACCTCTGAAACAAATTATTATCCAAAGAGCAACAATTAAGGGTTGATTGCTGGACGATTTGGGATTTTGTGCAGTGCGTCAGCTACCGCCAAAATTCCCCCTGTGATTGATGGACATGGAACCCCTTTTGGGCAAAATACTCGGGAAAATACTAAACTACCAACGAACTCCAATGTCCACCCTTTATGGTTCCTTCGCAACCCTAACACTGACAGTAGCCCATGCTGCGCATTGGATCCAGCGACTTTGCTTCAACCTGACGACCCTAGAGCTTCAGGGCAACACATAATGAGAATGGACGGGGCTTCCTCGCTTTGCCTACGGCTGGCTGTGGGCCGGGGTTTCTGGTTTCTGTGATGGAGGACACCTCCCCCAGAAAGCCGTCCCCTCTGCTTACAGACGAGCGGCGCAACCACAAGCGCTGCTGACCGTGACATGCCTCGCAGGATCTCATTCTAATGTCCCACAAGCTTGGGTTGAGTTAGCCACCTCATCACGGTGTGCGCACACAGTATGTGCTCTCTCAGCGCAAATCAAGGGCAGGGGACAAGAGGGTTGACTCTGCTGTACTTGCAGCTTCAACCTGGACTTGACTTGTTGATTTGGAAATGGTGCTGTGAATTTGTAGGCGGGGGGGGGGCCGGGGGGGCGAAGGGCTCACAAACATCTCAGACTGAAAATTGCGCAACGCGACAGCACAATCGAATCAGATGCCGGTCCGGTGCTTTGAAAGTCTTCTTGTGGTGTCAAGATTAAGACTAAATAGTTAACGACACTTGCAGGGCCTGCATTTCCATGAACAAGTATTCGACCTCCTCTTGCCAAGACTGCGTCCTCAGTTCTTCAAGAGACCCAGCCTGATGAGGAAGGCTGCAAGCGAACAACTCGTCAAAAAGACTCTGCGCCTAAAAAAACCTTGCATGCCCAAGGAAAACGGTAGAAGAAAAAAGCGGCGGCTACGCCCTGCTGTCCTCGCCTACTGCGGCCCATAGCATCCTAACTGCAGGACAGACATTATAAAAAACAGACGCACGCACACATCCATCAGCCAGTTGTGCTAGACTAGCGAAGGAGCTAGCAGCAGCTTGACATCTGCGAAGAAGCGAATGATGTTCTCGAAAGGACTGTCGCCTTGGAAGCGGAGGGATGCGTGGGCCAAAGGTCTGACTTTGAGGCCTGAAGCGTGCAGCATTTGACCCACTGAACACAGCTTGATCCCTTGCCATGCAAGCATGCCAATACAACTACATTGCATCTGGGACACGGCACTCCAACACCTGGCTTTTAGGCTGGGGAGTTCCACTTCATCAGGCTATCTAAGCTGAAGCTTCTGTTTGAGCAGTCCTTGCTTTCAGGTTCGGGGTTCGATGGTGCAGGATTGACGATGTTCTACAATCAGTCAACAACCTGTCAAGTTCTAGCCTGTCTTCCAAGTTCCTCACTGACGTCAAACCACCTGTTTTTTTTGCGGCAGTACCAGAAAGCTGAAGCACAAGCGCTCCTGCTGCAGATCAAATGGCGCACCTCGTAGTGGATGAACTCCGGATACTTTGGACATATGATTCCTGGGCATTCTGAGCCAATTGCAGGCAACACCTTACACTTCGTGCCAGTTTCTGTCGTTTAGTGGGAGCAGACTTCATTGAGCCATGAGGTTCACACGATCATGACACAAAGACCTGCTTCGAACAACAGTAAAGCGCAGAGCTAGACGACGTTGAAGAAACTGGTGATGCGCAGATGCCAAAGGTTGAATGATGATTTAGAGCTTCGGGGTGGAGGGTTGGTGTCTGCAGTGCAGCCATAGGTCGGGCTTCCTCTGGCGCTCGGACGACCAAAGCATCCGTGATGTTCACACGTTTCAGGAACTCCTGACCCCGTATCAGTCTGGCGTGCGGAATTGCAAGGACTGCTGACTGCCAACATGGTTACTTGAGCAATTGCTGAGTTTTGAAATTCCTTCTCGAAACTGTAGGTTAGTATCTGTTGTGTGTTCGTCCATGGCCCTGAGGCGCACCTGATCTCGAGCGGAACCAAAAGGTCCGAGCCAAAGTCCAGGAATAATCTCCTGTGCCTCTCGCCTGGGAGAAGGGACATGGCACTTTCAGGAGCGCGGCCAGTCGCACGGGCAACACTAAGGGTGGTCCAGGGAGGTAATGGCTCTAGCGCCATCTGCCATAGTGCTGCCATCGCGCATGAAGCTTAGGCATCAGATGCAGGAGACAAAGACAGCAAATTCAATACGAATGCGATTTGTAGCTAGAGGGGTTGCTCGTTCCTGCCGCCGCAGGCGTGGAATGTCAATCGCATAGACGGAAGGTCAAGCAGTAACGGAAGAGTCCTATTCGCAGCTGCAGCAGCAAGACCCTTCAGCTGCAGTTTGAGCAGTAGTCGAAGCAGCAGCAGAAGCAAGAACGAGAGGAAGAAGAGTAATAATAATCGTGATAATAAAATTTTGTGCTAATGTCAGTGCTACTACTAGTCGTCGTCGCCGCCACCGTCACCACCCACCACCCACCATGTCCATCACCATCACCATCACCACCACCACCACCACCACCACCACCACCACCACCTCGACTATTCGCGCCCGCCTTTTCCAGTCGCAGCTTATAGGCCGCCTAGAGTCGCCCTCCTCCTCATCGTCACAAATAATGAGCAGTGTTTCTGGTTTTTCTTTTCGCCTTCTCTGATGGTATTCCTTCCAAAAATGTCCCAGTCGTCGTAGCCAAGCACAGCAGCACGGACGAGGAGGAACACTACGATGTGGAGGAGAGGTGGGTAGAAAAGCAGGAGGAGGAAGGAGGAGGAGGAGGACGAGGACGCGGACATAGACGAGGACGACGATATCGGCGACGACGACGACGGCGGCGGCGGCGGCGATGACTTCCACAGCAGCCACTGCCGCCGCCCCCGCCACAACATCAACAACCATAACAACAGCAGCGGCAGCAGCAGACGCAGCAGCATCTACTGTTAGTGCTGCTAGTGCTACTGCCAGCGCAGCCGCTAGTGCTGCTACTGTTGCTGCTTGCTGGTGCTGCTGCTGGTGCTGCTGCTGGTGCTGCTGCTGGTGCTGCCTGGCAGAGCTGATTGCTGGGGCTGCAGCTAGTGCTGCCTCTAAGTGCAGCTGCTAGTGCTGACGCTGGCTGTGGGACCGGTGCCGCCAGAATCCAACATCAATCTAAGAGAACATTTGCGGATATGTAGCCTGTACAGACATGTAGTGAGGTGCGCGCAAGCCCTAATGAGTTCTCATAAGAGCCCCAGCTTCCACTCGGTTGTCCTGCAGGGGGCCGCGGCTTCCACCGTTTGGCGCAGGCGAGAGTGAGGTCTAGGCTTTTTCTTGATGACGAAGTCGCTGCCTGATCCGCAGTACCTTGCGTTCTGCAAGTTCTGGTGTTTTTGGTATACTCAGGCTGCGCAAGACGTACACTGTAGTATGAACTGCGCTGATATCCTGAGTCTTACAATGCTGTTTAGGCTGAGGGGGTGGACATCAGTTATCGTTCTGACTCCCCGGGAGCTGCTGAGCCTGTTGCCCACTTAGGTTAGGTTCTGGAGTTCACAGTCTAGTCTAGAGTTTTGCTTCTTGGTTGTCACTTAAGCTAGTCGAAGGCTGAAAGTCACCGTCCTCTCGGAATTAACAGAATCAGCTTCTGTGCAAAACCACCAAAAGAGTCTTTCCAAAGACTGTCACTCCAAAGGCGATGTTGACTTGAATGACAGGCATCAGCGAGGTCTGGCCGGCCGGCGTGCAGCAGAAGGCAGTTCTTCATTGGATGCGTTTTACACATGTTTACATGTTTTGTGGTCCTGGGAACGGATGCTGCCAGGGAAGGGCGACGGGCAAGGTCGACTTTTGCTTCTAGGTGTGTGTTTTACTTTGATCCCTCCGTACTGCACGCATGCAAAGTGTGCAAGAATCTACCTGGCCATCGATTCCCGTAAAGCTAGCTGCAGACGCACTCGTAGAGCGCACAAGCTGTGTCACACATGGCCTGTACCAGTCAAGGCTGATGTCTGTGTGTTGAGTGCAACGCAAGTATTCGGATTGAAATTCTGGAAGCTAGTAGAAAAGCGTGCAAACATTTGCAAGATCTTAATCGAAAGCGCAGGTGCGTCTGCGAAAGGCTACGATGTGGTCGTAATAGGACGCAGACCTGCCCGACTGTTGTGTCTTGTGAGTTCAGAGCCTTGATGAAGATTTCACCCAGCAGCCATGGCAATGGCAACTGATGGTGATTCAAGTGGTGCAGTCGTATCAGTCGTCACGTTGGAGCTACCGCCATGCACAACAAAAAACAAGATGTTCGAACGGGCTTGGCACCATCGGGCACCGAATGTTGTAAGGCCAACATGTTAACTACCATCCACCAGTGAACCCACCATGTTGAGAAACACCTGCATGGCTTGCAAGCGTTGTGATGGCCCCTTGAAGCAGTGCCTGCGACTCTCATATAAGTGGTGTCAATATTGCTTTTACAATTATGTTTAGAGGCTTGCTGTATGACTTGAAGCCAGAACATGAAAGCATACGGACGCTCAAAGTAATGATTCGACAATATGGAGGACCAACACTGTACAACGAATCAGAACATTACAGTATGCAATTAAAAGAGGTAGTATGATTCATATCCGCATGAAGGTACATTTTTTGATTTCCCATGACCAGTACAAGAGGCCTTTACGTACTCAGTATGTTCGCTATGTTTCGAGACATTGCCGCGCAGCCTAAGTCAAGACCTAGACTAGCACAAACAAGCCCGTTTGACAGCGACTCAACCTCGCATGCGTAATCCCTATGGAGGCACATGGTGCTACCCATATGATTGAGGTATCTGACGTTTGAAGCCCCGCAATGGATCCTAATTGAATTGCCGCCAGGCAGCTTTATTCATACGCCAACCTTAAATCTCCTGAAGCCGTACTACCATCCCACAAAACACGCCGGTGCAACCTCACTCAGCCCCTACGGACCTCCGAGCTTTGCCACTTACCGGAAGCTGCAAAGCCGTCAACAACTTTGCTGAGATCGTCAACGTGCGACATCCTAACAGGTCCAAGTCTAAGGACTTTGAACATTGAATCTATTCAGGATGTGTCCAAGCAATGCCTGCTCCAATTCAAGTCTAATTATATATAAGCAGTACCTGGCTTGGGCGACTAGGAGTCCCAGGCTTCAATGGGTTTAGGGGATTATACAGGGGAGCTTTTTGGGGGGTAATCCAGGGGGATACCAGCGCAAAGCCTCGCTGCCACCATTTTTTTGGATTGCTGTTAAGGAACTTGAATTAAGTTACCCCAATGGATATATATATATATAGTAGTTAATATCATGTCCGCATGATAGTAACCTAACATAAAATTCCTTAACAGCAATCCCGTTTTTTCTAGATGTCTGGAATTATAGTATCTCTAAAACCCATCTAATCCTTATATAATCTTTTCATCCCTTTATAATCCCCGTAAACCCTAAACCTGACAAAGGGGCCTCCAAACTTGCGCGGCTACAGAGGAGCTGGACTGGGCGGCCTGGCATGCGCTGCAGCGTTGGGCCAGGAGAGATGCCAAGCCTCCACGGCATATCCTTGCCTTAAGGGTTCTAGGGTTCTAGGGTTTAAGGATTTTAGGGTTCTAGGGCTTTAGGGTTTAGGGTTTTAGGGTTCTAGGGTTTAGGGTTTGAGGGTTTTAGGGTGTAGGGGCTTAGGGATTTTAGGGTTCGAGGGTTCGAGGGTTTTAGGGTTTGAGGGTTTTAGGGTTTGAGGGTTTGACGGTTTTAGGGTTTGAGGGTTATAGGGTTTGAGGGTTTCAGGGTTTCAGGGTTTGAGGGTTTTAGGGTTTTAGGGTTTGAGGGTTTTAGGGTTTCAGGGTTTGAGGGGTTTACGGGTTTGAGGGTTCAGGGTTGGCACGCCCTTGTCTTAAGTCAGGGAGTTTCCATTTGTGCCCTACTGAAGATTTGTACCATGGGGGGTTCGGATCCGTACAACCCTTAAAGGTACAAACTTAAAGTCTTTGCTCAAAGGTTGGGAGCCAGGGTTCGAAGTGGAAAGTGTGAGTAACGGTTGAGTGTTTGACGCGAGCTGTCAAAATACCCTAATACCTAAACCCTATACAACCCCATTGTAGTAATTTCCAGTTTCCTTTCCATTATCCCTATAAAACCCAATGTATGATTTTTCTGGAGGAATCTTATCAGCAACATTTTCACTGTCACTGCCGGCAATCCTTCTCGTTGTTGCTCAAATGAGCTGTAGTCTAAACTCCTAGCATCCCCCTCAATAACCCCTGCAATACTCTCCTCTATGATCCCCTATATAGCCCTTTGTAAGGAGTTTTAGACTAGAACTCACATGTTTTCTTCTTATTTCTATGCGGTACTATTGCCACCCCAGTCGGCGCTGATGCCGCAGGGTGGGTTCAGGATTGTGGTAATAGGACCTTGACGGGACAGAGAATGGCTGTTTGAAGCATAGGCAAGAATCATTGCACATTGGTAAAGAGATACTGACAGGATACCATGGTTCACGAATATTCACCATACTATATCACCCAGAGCTGGCCCAAGTCCCTTGTTTAGTAATCCTGACACATCCTGTGTAATTGAAGGAGTTTGCCAGAATACTTCTTCCTCCAACAATCTGGGTTGCTGTTAAGGAACTTAAATTAAGTTACTATGTTGGGGAAACCTTATTATTTACTAAAAATACCCATTATGGTAACTGAATTTAAGTTCCTTAACAGCAACCCAGGAATGCTGACATAACCGATCACTGGAAATCTGGTCATTCCTGGTCTCTTGCTGTACAAAGGGCCTTAGGGTTGACTGGGTTGCTGTTAAGGAACTTAAGCTAAGTTATTGCAATGGGGGAACCATATTAATCACGATATATACCCAGTGTGGTACCTTCATTCAAATTCCTGAACAGCAACCCAATTGAAGGTGCAGGATCCCAACTCAAAGATTCGCATCCGAGAAACCTTTTCTAGTTTGCTGCTGCCGTAGCCTCGGAGTTCGAGAGAGCGCGCGCGCAGATATTCAGCTTCAAGTGAGCTACAGTCTAAACTCCTTCAAGGGGGGTTACAGAAGGGATGATCTAGGGGAGTATTATGGGGGTTATTAAGGGGGATACTAGGAGTTTAGACTATAGCTCAGGTGGTGTGTACTCATGATTGTCATGTATGTAGGACTGAAAGAAGTGCAGCAGCCCTCAACCAGACCAAGCCCGAAACACATTTCAAAAACGCAGTCTCCTGCCAAACTTCAATCTCAGGTATGTATACCACAAACCCATGAGCTCTTGACATGGCGGCATGGCTTTACTTTTTGGGGGTCCTTATAATGAGGATTATAGTTTTTGGGTCTATATTGGTTTCCTCTATTTATGGAAACTACCAAATCTCGCCTCGTAAAAAAGGAATAGCAGAGTTCGCAGGCTGGACGGCGTGTTCTCGTCCTCGAAGCTCACACCCAGCTGGGCGGTTGCGCCCAAGCCTGACAGGGACGATGAACGATTTGGGTTTGGGTTCGAGCCTTCAGGGTTCATCAGTTTCCGAAGATCAAGGGGCCTCTGTTGAGGTCTCGGATGTCTGTAAATACACAGCCTCTACAGCCCCTACTTGTTGCTGTCTACCGTTCGCTTGCCAAGCATGCAAAGATGACATGCCTTTGATCAGCTTTTGCATGCTGTGCACGGCCTACCCCTTGGTACAGTACATATTGCATTGTGACTAGACACTGGGCCTTGATTGGCAGCAAATGTCTGCATTACCCCACAGTGGGCATGCCCCTGGGCCGGGTTGTGCTATGGAAATTTTGCACAAGTTCCACGTGGCTGTCCCGCGGACACGGAGCATCAATGAGTGCATACAAGGCGCACTCGTTCACACGAAAGGCTCCGGGTGGAGGCCATCAGTTTGTTTTTTGCTGCTGCTCACCCTTCAAGCTTTGAGGCTATGTGATGCATGCATTGGTGATATCCACTGGTGATGGCGCTGCGTGCCAAAGTAGTCTGACGATCGTGATCATGGTGACTCTTAGCAGGCTTTACCCTCCTTGTTCTACCTCTGCGTGGTTCTCGTTGTCAGTTGTTCCAACCGCCAAACCCGCGTACTGCCTGCACCCTTTCGCCAGCTCTGCCTCTGCCACCGCCACCACCAGCAGTGGTTGTTTCTTTCAGAGCTGCTTCATTCAATGTAAGTTCTGCACCTTGCAGGTGAGTATCTGTTTGACTCCGGCCCATCGATCCTCACAGACATGGGGCCTGGAGCCCCAGATCTCCTCTGGATGAGTGGTGATTTAAGGTCATACAGAGACGGGAGGAGCTTGAGAACTGCATTGGGCTCCAGTCAAAAAGCACCCACCTCACCTCGTCCTCTTCCGGTAGTAGCACGGCTTGCACGGTAGTTCAGTGTGCAATTTGGAAGTAGAGGAGTGGTCAGCATAGGAATCACCATCCATGTCCTCATTTCTTCCCTTTTTGGGAAGTAGCCTTCCGTGTTTAAACCACCCAGCATCATGTCCCACATTGCTTAAATTACACGTTGTTTGGCCTCAGGATGGCCAGCCCTAGTCTACCAGAGGGGGCACGCAACAGCAGAGTCAAAGTAATGTTCACGACAAGGTCTACAAAGCAGACGATAGCAGCAATCGCAGTGAAGCTGATGCATGCAACAAGTAATTCAACTACCCATAGCTGCTAAAGCTCTTCTAGGAAATCTTGGAGGGTGGCGAGGATAACGCGCAACTTGCTTCATGCCATTACTTCAAAGGCCAAGAAGTTGTACCTGAAGGTGTTTTCTTGAGGTTTCTGACCAGCGGCTGGATGCGGGGGCGGAAAACCCAACTCGGGGAACCCAGATTGATTTTGGGTCCGCTTCTGATGCTTCAGGCATGTCTTTTGGGGTGGTGAGTTGGACGTCTCCATGTGAAATCCCGCTCCCTGCAGAACAAGGCCCTTGCAACTGGAGAGGGGCTGGCATGGTCTTGCCACCATTTTTTGCCAGCTAGAACTACACATGAAGTGCGGCTTTCTTATCGGTCATAGCAGGCACATGAAGGATGGACTTTAGATTCGCGCTGGAGGGTTCTTGACTGGAAAAAGATAACATGCTCACCAAAAGCGATAATGTCAACGTATACACCATAACCTGGACAATGATAACACACTCATCAAGTTTGCAATGACCAGTAGCCCGGACAACGAACAAAAACCAGCGTAAATTACATAGCTCCATCCTTACTTTCAACTAGTAGCTTCAGGATTCTGCTAAGTCGACAAGCATCCAAAGGGGAGCTCAGGAAGCGCAATCCCCTGAGAGTGGTGATGGATTACGCCTGGCGCTTAGCACGCCGGTTGGTCAAACCATGGGCATTGCAAACAGCCTCCTAAAGCCCTTAAGGGCTCCCTGCGCTACTTGGGCAGGGCGTTAGCAACCTCAGATGAGTGCTCTTTTCACAAGCCCTACGTGAAGTGTGGTGAATAGTAGCCTGACAGTTGTGTGCGTGTGTGCGTGTCCTTCAGAATATTTGTCGTGCTGATTAATGTTGCTGTTGTTTCTACTTTTCTGATTGGCGCCCATATTCTGAGCGCATCACAATGTACTGATGTTTTGCTACCGCCTCATTTGCTACTATCCTTTCCACCGGTCAAGGGACTTCATTGTGAAAGGTGGAATCGTCAGGGGCATACTGGTGAGCAAAACTGAAGTGGGGATTGCTCAGGGCTCAGTGCTTACTCCACGCTCCCCTTGAAGTAATAACAACAAGGTTGGAGCGAGTGAAGACGTGGATTGGATCTACTACGATGGCCATCATCCCAGAGTGTGCTGTTCGGGAGGAACGATTGGAGGGGTGAGGCAAGATGGCTTTGTACCCAGCTACCACAGCTAGTTATCTTTGCTTGATTCCTGAAGCTGACGGTCTGGAAGCTCATTGTCAAAGAGTAAAGCAGTAAGGCAAGCGCGGGCACAGTTTTTCCTGATATTGTAGCCATGGGCACTGCCATCGGTAGCAGGGAGCATGAGAAAGAAGCCAAGAGTCGCAGTGATCGCCATAAAGGAAGTAACAGTTGGTGGAGACGTAGTAAGAGCAACAATCATGATGCCAAATGGCAATAGAAACACTGCTTCAGCGAACTTGAACACCTTAACTGTAGCGCCCACGCGGGTACCTTGCACGGCCATGGCCTAAGCAAGAACAACTGTCGTAGCTAAGACAAGCTATGGTGACTAAGCGCATTTTTGCAAAAGGAAATCGGCTGCCAGGAGAATCTGCGACCAGAGCTCGTAGCAGGGCTCGTCCACGGACTGTGGAGTGTGGGTTCCACAGCCTAAATGCCCCTTTCGCCCCCCAAACCCCTGTGCCGTGGTTTTCAAGTGTAGGGGGACTTAGACTCATAATGGCAACAAAGTACGGTGGACAGTAAGCATACACACAGCCGCCTTGAACATGAAAATAGCCAGAAGACATGATTACTGCTTGTAGCAACAAGCACAAGAACGATAATGGCAGCAATCATGTAGGGATGCAATGTAGCTCTGCTCCTGGACACAAAAGGTAGGCATCTGTACCCAGATTCTCCGATACAGAAAAGGCTTCCGCTTCGACTGGAGAACAACAATGATATTCCTTACGCTGACAAGTACCCCATTGTCCCTGAAGTTCCATGTAGCCAAAGCAGCCGCTCTCCCGGACTTTAAATGCTGCTGGAAGACCTGTGGAATTCTTGGTTTCTGAAGCCGCGACCCAACAGGCCTCACGAGCATTTGTGTTTGCTAATGGAAATCTTCGGCATTCCCAAAAGCTGTAAAATACCTAAACCCCGCGCCCTATGTTATCAGCCCCCTTACACCCTGAAACTTAAACCCCCTGAATCTCCAAGATTTCTAAACCCTAAATGCTAGTTTCCCAAAATAGGAGGACCCCAACAGAACCCCAAAATACTACCATCCTTTTTATGGGGACCCCCAACAAGGTACCCATAATTTGGGGAAATCCCCA
>CAJNIZ010001002.1:81656-93960 GCA_905231905.1 Symbiodinium pilosum
TATCCCAATATTACCTCAATATAACCCCAATATAATCCCAGTTTCCATTTCATTTTCCATTTTCTTTTCCATTTGATTCTCCATTAAACTCAACCTAACCTTGTGCGCCCTGAAGACCCAGGCTGGGGCATGCTCACGCCCGAGGGACCCTGGAGGCTGCAGCTGGGGACGCAGGACTTCCGCGACACGGTGCTTCCCAGGCGCTTTATGGCTTTCATGGTGCAGGTGTTTTGCTCCCAGGCGAGGTTTAGTCAGGGCTTGCTCTTGCGGGATGCGTGGTTTAAGAGGATCTAACTTTTTTTTTTCCCAAGTCCTCTCCGTGCTTTGATTGCTCGTCTGTGCTTGGATGCCCAAATCAAGTTAGGACAAGGCAGGCAACAAGAATGCATGCCATTTGAGTCTAGACAACGCCGCCTAGACAATGAACAACATGCAGCGTGCCACTTGAGTCTATGCACTTTGACCTTAACAATTTGCAGTCCCATTGTTGCGATGCAGCTGAAACAAGCAGATGCGCGTACCGTGTTGGACATTTCCAGACAAGGTGTCAGGTGGAAGGTGGGCGCTGCGTTTACTTGAGTTTCGTCAGGGATCAACGCGGCCTGGGTAGGATTCCCTCAGTGTAGCTATGCCTAAAGATATGGCCTTGTTAATCACGCCCCATGCAATTATTGGAACGTCGTTACTTGGACGGCTTTTTTGCAAGGCCAGTAAGGTGTCTGCTTTGTGGCGTCAGGGGCCAATGTTGTTCGTGAGAGGCATTGCGCGCGATGGGTAACCCAACAGAACAGGGTTTGTTCAGTTTGGGAGTCATTATTCAAGCGCGCCCAAGAAGCAACTTCCAATTTTCATACGTATGAAGCTCCTTACACTTATGAAGTTATATGCATGAAAGTTCTCATGTGTCTTGCGAGCAGGAAGCCCTCGTTTTCAAAAACTTTTAGGCAGATCCTCATTAAACCCTGAGCCGTCCAGCCCCTGAGCCCCCACCCAAACTCATCCCTAGCCAATATCTTCCTTGACACGCCCTCAAACCTCCAGGCCATGCTAATGATTGCCCATGCGCTTTTTGTTTGGGGGTTAAGTTTCCAAGACTTGGAGGTTTTGGGATGTATGGGCATGTCAGGTATGGCGTCCCTGCCGAGGAGTTTGACGAGGTCTGCCATCTTGTCTCTCAATGTGTAGGCGAGAGAACTGACGGCAAGATGCAGGTTCCGCAGGGTGGATGTGGGCTTGAGGGAGTTAGCCCGGCACAATTGGGCTTTCAAAACGGTTGTCGAACGAAGTCGAAGACTGCCACTACAACAGGCCCAGAACTTCCCACATGAAGGCGTTCCTTCATTGCTTGCCTATATTGGAAGTTAAGGGCCTTCTTTGGTTTGGAGCCCAGCAAGCCTAATGCCGAACTGAGGAATGCATTTTGGCCCCCTTTGAAGTTGGATGGGCACCTGAGAAGATGTAAAGGGGTTTTACATCTGTACACATGTAAAATCAAATATGTACGGGTATATGTATGTGTATGTGAATGTGTATGTGTGTGTGTTTGCTCCCCTGCAAGTCCTCTTCGGCTTTATGTAACAACCCTTCTAGGCTTTGAAGACTTGCCGGGTGTCTGAGCCAGGTTTTGAAGGCGTCGGCTCCGTTGGCAGAGGCTTTCCTGTCACCTCACCTGGAAGTCGAAGGCTTTAGATTGGGGTTTGCATTCAGTGACAAGGGTTTGGTATTCAGGGAGCAAGGATCTTCTAAAACAGCTCCCCCTTATGTTTTGCTAGAAGCCGACTTGCGTTGCCTGTATTGCAGCAAAGCCCCTCAAAATTTGGCTTGGTTTTCACGTGGTAGGGAAGGGTTACTCCACTTGTTTTGGAGCTTTTGCCTTGGATCGCCGGATATGGTGATGACTGTGCAGGGAAATTGACCTAGAAGACCAAGGGCAAGTGATCCAAATATAGTAGTTTCCATTTTCTTTTCCATTATCCTTATATAATCCCTTGATATTCCCCCCAAGTAGTTTCAATTTTCTTTGCCGTTATTCTTATATAACCCCTATATATTCCCCCTATATTACTATATTATCCTATTGAATCATCACTGCGCCAGAGAGGCCTGCAGAGTAATCCGGCTGGCCTTGCAGTCTGGATGATTCTTTTGCTTCCCAAGTCTTGAAGTACTGGTGGTTAGTAGGGAAACAAGGGAATAAAGTACCTCTCTAATGCGTCTATAATACATTCCCTTATTCCCTGCTAGCCCCTATTAATTTTAACCCGAAGCCCTAAAGGGCGAGTTTTTCCTTTTTTGCAGATTGGGCGTCAGATTCCTGGCTTGGTCCTGCGGGATGATGAGCAGCGTCCTGAGGGGTGGCCCATGCAGCTATGCGGGGCGCAGGATTAAGTTTGATGTAGGATTTTGGGGCCCAGCTTTTTTTGGAGTGTCCCAGGGGCAGACTATGTAGGGTTTTGCTCCTTCTGGTGAGTGTACAGGAGGCTCAGTAACAATAAGACGTAGTATGCATGGCGGGTCCTGTCCAGGTTGCCATCAAGGTGCTTTGCGGGTTCCCGTCGTAAACAGCCGTTCGTATGCAGCATTTCGTATGCAGCCTGTCCAGAAAAGGACTGCGGCTTGAGCATTATCTCATATGGGGATGGCAGGGACTTATTTGCAGTGGTCTCTTGACCGGTGTATATGCCAGGTGTGGCAGTGTTATTATCGTGAATCTGGTGTGCGCCAGCACAGCTGCAGCGTACCGGGCCATGCATGATGATCAGCATCAACCGATATCTGCGCAGGTGGTACCTTGCATGGGCATCTCTCATTCCCAGTTTCCCAAGATTATAAGCAGCGGGGCCAGACTGATGAGCAACCGCCACATTCTTGGCCTTGCTGAATGATCAGGTGGCAGCTGCTCCCACTGCTTCTCAAGGCGCAGCCCCTCCGGCTCACCAAATCAGGAACCTTGTGGGGACAGGACACTATCTGGTGCAATTTAGATATTGACTCGTACCATTGTGGTCTTCGCCCCAGTATGTAGAAAACAGGTAGAACCTTGCTATTCCTGCCCTGAAAGAAGCAGAAGGGAATGTCAAATTGCGGTCAACTCCGAAAGTCTCGAAGGCTCTGACATGCTGGATGGTACATACGCGTGCGTACACAACACTGTGCTTCCCGGGTGTTTGAGAGAGTTGCAGAGACTCTAAGTTGGTGCGTTCTGTGACGGGTGTTTGCAACCCTAGTCCCTGTCAAAGGGCAAGCTGTTGAGCTTAATTGCTTTGGAATGTTCTCTATTTCCTGCAAGGCTTCTTTCTTGATTTCACTGGGTGGTCCTGAAACAGTCCTGTCTACTTCTTTAGGACACGATAGAAGCCATGACAAGGCTTGCAGGGGACATCCAGGTTGCTGCAGAGCAACTGCTCTGTTACTACTTGCTGCATGCGGTGGGCCTCACAATTTCCAGGCTTTCAGGGGCCACGCCTGCCAATTCTCAGAAGATAAACCCGAATTCATCCCATTAAGCGTGAACCGACAAGTCGGTTCGGGGAGAATCTAGAGGCGGTTTGGCTTCTGAACCCATGAAACATGTCAATGCGCAGTTCCCTGGAGCCGTCATTCCGGCGATACGTGAAGCTGCGAGCCTCTCGGAGCCATACAGCAAGGCGCTCTTGTGGCCACCATTCTAGCCTTTGGTTAGCTGGGAATGAAGGAATGGAAAAGAACATGTAAGCTACTATAATGGGTTATATAGGGACTACTAAAAGGATCGATTCCTTCATTCCTAGCTAGCCAACGGCCAGCATTCTACAATTCGCTACTGCTGTCTTTATTGCCATTATGATGTGGTGGTCTGCGATCATCATTTCAAATGTGGTTGTCATTGTTTTAAGTGCCTGAATAGTCTGCGAATCCTGAGTTGATGTCGAGCCCACCTCAGAACAGTACCGAAAACATAAACCTTGGTTGATTAACAATGCACAGTATATGCTCAGCCAGGAACTAAAGGGTTGCTTGCACAAGCTTTGGAGCAATCTCGTTTTTAAGATCCGCTTTCCTATCTGCTGCTGCAGCCCTCCACTTGAGTAGCAATTCGAATGCAGACGATGCAGACGCCCGTAGCAGTTAGAATATGTTTTCACAGGATCCACATGTATTGTAAGAAGAGCCATTAGGGTCTGCCATGAGTCAGTTGCGTAATTGCTGTCAGGAGCTAGACTGTAGGTCTTGATTATGTTTCATGGAACCCGCAAGATGTCCATTAACTGAGGACGTAGAGTTTTTAAGCCGGTCAGCATAAAATGTCCCAATGAGCTCCAGGAGGCATAACCTTTTGAAGGCCCCAGGCCAGGCTCAAGGCATTCTTTGCCCGTGGCATACCCAGCAAGTATCGCCTGCTCAGCCCTGATCGAGGGAGGCGGTGTTGTTGCGGAGGGGTCCTTGAAGTGTATGCAGGGCTGCTGCCTAAACCCCTGAACCCTTAAGCCTTTCTGACTCTTGACTCTATTAGCAAAACTGCTAATGCAGCCTCAATCGGAGAGTTGCAGGTTCTGGATAAGCTGGAAGCCGAAGGCAAGATGCGCAAAGGGAGCTGGCCTTGAGCTCGGTAATGGTTCGGCGATGGGCAAGGGTTGAGAAGAGTTCAGGGATGAGATTCAGAGTTTCTGAAGCATTGGAGCGTTTCTCGGGCGTAACGGGTTTTCACGGATGAGGGGTGGATCTTGAAACCGGTGGACTCCTCAACATACAACATTGTCCTGCGCAGAATTTTGACAGATCTTTTAGGTAAGCAGTTCTGAGTGTTGCTTGTGACCATTGGACCCTGTTGTTAAGATCAGCGCTCGTATCCACCACTACATGTAGTTACTACATGTTCGTGTTTGCCTGTACTCTTACTCTCGTTGCCATTGTTGTCGCGTAAGGGAGATCACGCTGATGCCATTTTGGGCCATTTCGTGCTGTCGGCGGACTCTCTCCAGAAGCTCCGTTCCCAAGGGCCCAGTAGCATGCGGATGGCAGTGCGCTGCTAGTGCCCTAGGTCCTTGGCGCGGCTTTTTTGGCTGGAAGTCAGCACTGGGAAACCTCCACTGAGTTTACATCTAGATCTTTGTGGAAATTGGGTTTGGAGCTATGAATTTCGAATCCCCAATCCCCCTGACTGCCAACCTTCATACCCTAAATCCACTCTTTGCCCAGAATCCCAAGTCCTAAACCCTAAACCCTAAACCCTAAACCCTAAACCCTAAACCCTTACAGGCTGCGAGCTTGGCTCGATGCCCTTGCTTTTTCGCTCTCCGGCTTAGATTGCAGCGGCCAGGGTCCTAAAGTGCCTGGTCCGTTTCTTTGCTGCCCTTGCACTCTCCATGGGCCCCTGACTAGTTTCAGTTTTTCGGTATTCATAGCCTGCGAGGACCCTGGAAAGGGAGTTCGGACAGTGCATGCTCCTGCAAGGAATCCAAGGCAATGCTAGGGATCGGTTGTTGCGTTGTGAGCTTTCCCAGGCACCACGACAGCTGCAATGGCATTCACTGTTGACGAGCTTCACTGGAAAGGTTGGCATCCATGTTATTACGCACTATTTCTATTATTGCTAGTATTGTTGTTGCCACGATAATTTCTACTACTACTATTCCGCCTATTATCGTGTATGCTATTATCATCGTTATTCTTATTCTTGTTAATCTTCCCGACCTTCCTCTCGCTCTCTCTCTCTCTCTCTCTTTTCTCTCTCTCTCTCTTTTTCTATCCCTCTCGCTCGTGCTCGCTCGCTCGCCCGAGTGCTCCCTGCAGGCTTCCTCACTCTCTTGCTAAGATGCTCGCCCAATCGCTCCTTCAATTCTCTCTTGCCTGTCTCAAAATTCCTACATAATCCCAGGTGGCTTACTTCCGTTAGCCTATGCGAATGTCCAGGTCTTCCCTTTCGTATCAGCATCTCTGTCCAAGAGCCTAGATGTCAGGCACCCGCGGCCTTGCCTACCCAAAGGCGCACTGTAAACGGTTCTGGAATGGAGTTTCGCAGCCACTAGAGAGCTGTCCTTGTGGGGATTAGGCATTGCATCTGGTGAGACGTATTTGGCGATTGGTTTCCTCGAGTATCCTTCGCTTCGAGAGCGCGTAATAGGATGCGAGACCGGACTGTTGCAGGATTGCTGTGTTGTTCTCTACAACTAGACTATATGCCCCATAGATACTAAGCAGGGCTTAGTGTTTTAGGACGTGCAAGCTGCTGGGAGTGTCGCGCAAGTACTTTTCAACCAACCCACTTGGTAGCTGTCTGCGGACGCCCAGTCTGTGCCCCGCAGCTTGAGACGACGGACAGGGTGGCATGGGGGCTGTTGTTGATGCGCTCGCGCGGGCCCAACGTCTCGTAAGCCTGTGATTAAATTACCAAGAGGCTAAATCCAGCGCACAGAGGCTGACACATTTGTAATCTAGCATTCTCTTGAGAGATCCCTAAAAGAGAGAGACGCGTGCTTTCAGCGCTATAATGCGTGGTCATGAGTTTGGTAGAGGGCTCATTTCTTGAAGGTTGCTTGTGCGTTTTTTTGGACACCCTAGTTGCATGTGCAGCCAGAAACGGTTCATCGGCACATTCTAAACGCATGATAACACTGGTGTTCACTTTGCCAGGATCAGATGTCATAGGCGAATATACAAAACATCGATGCCGTGTAGAAGCAAGACATCTGCTATATCGATACCACCAGCCTACGCCAACAATACTATTGCTTCACAGGCTGAGAAGCCTCAAACCTCCGTGGAATGTACCAGACTGTGACCAGACATGGTGTCACTCCGTTTGCAACCGCGCGTGTGTTCCTACGATCAAGAACATTCCTGCCGTTCATGTTTGTAGCACATGTTGCTACATTTCATTCGTATTGCTGTAATAGCTCTGAGTTTTTGATTGTTGTTCATGTCTGTTCTCATTAGCCTGACCACAGGAACAGGTAAACAAAAAGAGTAGAGCCGGGCCAAGGCCAAAGCTGTTCGACGGGAGGGAGGCGAGATCAGGACCATCCAGTTGCTGTCTGGTAGAACCTGCAGAGCCTGTTTGGGGTTGCACAAAATGCATGGAAGGCACCGTTAGAAGAACGAGCAGCCCACCCCTTCATTTTTGCCGCCATTGGATTTCTAGGATGGATGGCCAACATTTGTTGGAAAGACGTCGAGGCGATTACCAACCTTCCTGAAACGCTCAGAATTTGCTTGTGATTTGAGGTAAGTTTTTTGGGCGTGCCGGTAGAGAATTTTACCAGCACTAGCAACTGCAGTCGCACTTGCAGTTGCAGTACAAAACAAATGTGCAATAAGGATGATGGCAATTCTTTTCCAGAAGCCTGAACTAGAAGCATCTCTGCTGGTAGTAGGTCTCATTAGGCTGCTTGCATGGAGATGGTGGGATGCTAGGATCTTGTCATGTAGAAACCGCTTACATAGTGGTTTCCATCACGCAGCTGCCGGTACTCGAGGTGGTCTGCTTGTTCTGGATTCTGGCATGTACCCCCCCTTATCTGGCTCCTGTTAGAGAAGTTGTGGCACTCCTCAGCAAACCCAGAAGACGGCTTTATTTGCATGGCAAGGAAGTTAACAAAGTCTGCGCTGTAATTTGAAGACAGGACCGGTGTTCGAGTGGAAGAGGCCTGTTTTCTCTTGTGTGTGATGCGCTGCTGGTCATTCTTCTTAGTGTAAGAAGTGTTGTTGTTCTTGTCACACACTGTAAACGAAGCTTTGTTCTGTTTTGCTATACTGTTCTGGGTGACTGTGGAATGAGAGGTGGATCTTGCTGCTTGATCGATAGGGTTCGTGGAACTCTCTCATTGTTTACCATGAGCTGTATAGGCCCTTCTGTACTTTGATCGACCCACCTAAAATCATAACCTTTGGGCCCTCTCTACCCGCTCTATAACATTTAGATAATATTTGTGACATAGGAATATATGGCCCTTAATATCACCCGTATAGACTGTTACACGGTTGGGGCAGTACCTGATCCATACCCAAAAGTCTGAGCCGTGAAGCTTTTGCTTCCAGGTCTTGGTGGAAGATCGCTCTGCTGTTGGGGTGCGATGCTGGAGCCTTGACCTACTACTGCATATTGTCCCCACCACTAAGCCAAGCTGTAACTCTGTAATTGTTTTTTTGCTGGCGAGTCTTCCTCAGCTTTTGCAAGGAAGGAAGACGAATATTTGTTAAACCGTCTTGGTATCTCGAGACCAGGTGTTTTTTGCCGTGATATCCTGCCAACCTGTACCTCAAGCAGCCACCACGAACCCACCAAAACATCAGTGTTTGTGGAGTTGGAGCTGTCTTCTGAAGGTGGATTTCAGGTCCGTAAAGCTTGGAGAGAGCAACGGGCGAGTGGCTATTGATGCTGTTTGCGTGGTCTTGCAGGCTTTTGCAGTGTTGGTTTCAACTTGCCGTAACCCAAAATAGCTACACTTAGGAAGTCGATTTGGGTTTTTTGGGGCCTATAATCTAATCAACAAAGGTGAATAAAAGGTAAACAAAAGGCGGGTTGGAAAAGGTAAAAAAAAGGTAGCTGCTATATGCAAAGCTAAATAATAGGTAAACAAAAGGTGGGTTGGAAAGATAGAATACATGTAGCTGCTATGTCCAAAGCTGAAAAAAGTAAACAAGAGGTGGGGTCGAAAAGGTGTACGAAAGGCGACTGCTATAGCTAACGATGATGCAAAGGCAAGAACGCAAGAAAGAGGTAGATGGGAATATGTAAGTCAAGGTAGCTGACCAGGAGCTATGGTAGACCGAAGGCCAAACTAACGACATGCTGTAAAACCATGCTGTACAAAGAGCTTGGCCCCTATGCCGGGGATTGGGACGGGGAAGAACTGCGCTCCTGGGAAACCTTCCAGAAAAATGCAGCCATCAATGTCTGTGGCAGAGTCTGTGGACAGATCGGTGCAGTAGGACATGGGCTTGTTCACTTGACAGGATATGTTTCTTCTCTAAATCGCTACAGGAGCTTTCCAGGCAGCAGGCCAATCGGCGCACCAATGTCGTGAGAAGAGTCGGAGGCCAGCCTGGTTGAAAGAGACCACCAGGTCGCCATTTGTGTGAATGCTGCCAACGCCCAGCGGCGCCAGAGCGCCAGCGTTTGGACAGAAGAGGGCTCTTCAGAGTATTCTCAGCATTCACAGCATTCCAGCGAATGTCAGATGTCGTGGTGGTGGTGGTTGTCATGGTCTTGCTCATTATCCTGGTAATGGTCATTGTCGTTGTCGACGGCGGTGTCGTTGTAAAAAGGCATGCAAGTCCTAGCACAGGCGAGGGTGGAAATCGTCGCCGCAAAGTACTGATGGTTCTGCAGAAGATAACAAGAAGGACTAGCGGTAGCAATAAGAGTGAATATGTTGCTGGCGTACAGTCAGCAATCATCTTGCTATCCAGATCAACACCTTACCAAAGGCAGCCTTTCACGTCATGTTTTGGTGCGGTTTCTGAGGGAAGGAGAAGGCGAGGCAGACACGAGCAAATTCTGTGTGCTCTCAACGGTTTCTCCTTTGATTTTTCCACGTTTTGTTGCTCTGAATGGCATATTTGTTGGGAGCCCCTGAACAGAGGTGCTGGTGCCACAGGCGAGATTCGCGCACACGAGGCTCCCGCAGCGTTGTGCATCAGAACAACGGGGAAATATTGTGAATTGCCATTGCTTTTTGCCTCTAGTTCTATAAGCTTGTAAGGGGATGTGCCGATGAGAATCTACAGAGAAGGTTGAATCACAGTTCACTGGTGTTCAAGCCATACTTGATCAACCCTCGCCGTTCCTTGCTTGATCAAGATTTAAGTTGGAGATGTAGTATCTCTCCTTCGCTATTTCCCGGTCAAGTCTTTCGAGCCCTTCCTGCAAACGTTGAGTGTTTCAGTGGTGAGTAACGCAGTAGCTGATAACACCACTATGAGTTGTACATTTGGGGACAGGGGTAGCTTTCAACTCCGAGAGAGGTAGCACGTCTCATAGCTCCCTGAAATGTCTGGCAATAGGGTTTGTGAGGTTGTGACGGAAGGGCGTTGTAGGGTCCTATAGTGTTGAACAGCTGCATAGCCTGCGTAGAGCCTACGTTCGCTTTGTTCAGACGACTGTATTGGGGAACATTTGCCCAATTGCCTACCGCTCTGCACCCCGGGAAGGGGGAAGCAAAGCCCGCGTAGAACCTACTTGGGCTTCATTTAGACAACTCTTGCACCCTACCCCGGTCATAACACGATCTAATTGCCACTATGGGAAGGAGTGTTGCTGGTGTTGTTTTTCCAGGCACGTTAGGAAAAATATTTCTTATTTTTTCTGCTTTGTAGGTGAGATTTAATCAGAGCCACCACGCTTGTTCTCACAATTGATACCTCCACATGCTCACCCAAAAGCTCAAGCCCGTAAGCTCCAATACCCGCAAGCCATCAATACCTGGATCCCCGAACCCCCGAAGCCTCCAGCCCCCAAAACCTAAACCCCAAAGTCTCATGCTTCCAGAAAGCGGTTCAGAATGTTGCGAGAAACCTCCAACCCAAAGCTTTGCACGTCCCTATCATCAACCTACATCCTATGCCCCACGTGGATGTTTCTCAAAATGACTACCGCTGCACTCCTCAAGGGGACCCCCCAAAGTCATTTAACAATCCCACCACATCCCCAACATTTTCGGGGTACCTCCCTCTTTTTCGGAGAGGCCTGCACATAAGGGATCCAGGCAGTCGTTTGCAATGCCTCGGTGTGGGATGCGGCGAACTTGCTGCCCAAGGCTGGCACTTAGGGCGCTCAGGGCACTTAGGCCTGAGTCGCTTTGGATGATATGGCGGGCGGGATTTGGATTTCAGGGGTTGAAGCTTTCCGTTTTCTGGTTCAGTATTTTGGAGCAGATCGTTTAGTGCAGTTCAAGATCAGCATAATGGGACGGTTCACACTTCAAGGAGGGCTGGGATTGACCTCAGTCAGGGCCGAGGCACGGGTTTCTGGGACATCTGCCATGACAGATGTCCCAGTATCGAGATGTCATTGTTCCCATGTCAGCCACAAAATCTATTTTGGGATTTCTTGACAAGGGCTGCATTCAGTGGGTCTGGCACCTCAGGTTTAGCAGGGCTGCTGCACACCGATCCGCCCAAGAAAACACAACCAAAATACGAACAGATTGGCTTCGGGGGATTTTTGTGTTCGAATTTAAAAGGCGCTTAGGATGCTATATCAGATTGCTGAGGGGCAAGTTTTCATGTCCAAGCCGGTGGCACAGTTCCATGCGCGATTTGACAGGAGAACAAAGCGCTGGATGAGATGCGAGAGGATTGGAAGGCGGAGTCTCGTTTTGGGAGGAAGACGACCAAAGCACAGGTCATTCATGGGTGCAATCTTGCATAATTCGTACCGTCAAGATCTGAAGAACGAAATTCTCTAGTCCGACGAGGCCTCACAAAATGATTTGGAAGCGGCCTAAATCATTGCCCCTGAAGCCTTCAATCCTACACAGGTGGGCTGGTTGTCTGTTGTTTAAGCCGAGTCAGCGGTATCGCTGAGCTGGGGGGCAGGGAAGAACGAAGGGAGCCCAGGAGGTCCACCCCAAAGCCTTCAACCCCAAAGCCTGAAAACTCCATCCACTCTCTGCCAATGCCAATGACAAGCGCTGCCTCTGCTGAGTACGTAGGTTCCTGAATCTTCCGCGCTGCTCTGCCAGAAGCGCCCATCAAATTTTGCAAGGACAAAGCACAAGCCGCTTTCAGCAAGCTACACCAGGTTTGTGCAGTACTGCAGCCTAGCTTGGAGACTGAAGTCAGCCATGTTTCATTCAACGATCCTCCCTGTCTTGTTTCATCGCCTAGACCTCTGCTCCATAGACAAGCAACGCTCCTGTACCTTAGTATTGAACATTCAAGCGCCATACCAAGTAGCGGTTTCAGACCATGGGTCTTGGAAAGCGGAGAGAAGGCTTCAACTGAAACTCTTGTCTCAAACCATATCTCAAGCAAGACCTCACAGCGATCATTCAGACCCTGACTACCCGGCCACCATCCGGAGCTTTTCTACGATAGAAGCAATCGATCTTGCACAGCTCAAAAGTGGAAGTGCAAATGAGAAACTCATCCCCGCAGAAGTTGACTACCACATCTCTGGTGGACAGCATCAAAACAGTCTAGGTTCGATGAAGAGCTGTCTTGAACTTTAACCCTCGTGCCGGTGATCAGCTGGCACCTGTGCCTATTCTTAAGTCATTTTCCGATGGACAACCGCAGGGCTGCAAGATTTCTGCATGCCTGCCGGCCCCCCAATACTGAGCCCTGAACTTCTGCTTGAACCCATTTTCTTTTCCATTATCCC
>CAJNIZ010001002.1:94060-104096 GCA_905231905.1 Symbiodinium pilosum
TATACTTTCCAAAACGCACATCCCACGAGTTGTTGCCTCCCGAAACAACTTTCTCAGCACGGAACTCCCCCCCCACCCCTTTCCCATTATAGTCCATTTTAAGTAAAGCCGTAAAGTGTAGTCCCTGGGGGGGGGGACGCCTACTACTACTACTACTACTACTACTACTCCTAAAACGACGACAACCACTACGGCCACCAGCACCAGCACCACTCCCACTGCTACTGTGACTGTAGGAAGTTAAATTGGAGTTGGCAGAACAGCACTAGCAGCCGGAATTCCAGCAGCACATCATTATCTTCATTGTCTGAGCAGCAGCTGCAGCAGCAATCGTTGAAAAAAGCCCAACGATCATACCTTCCCACCTTCCGAAAAAAAATGTCTCAGAAGAGGAAACGCGGGGAATCGGCCAGGATAGACAACATCCTGAGCAGGGCAAACGTTATCAAAATACAAGCCCACCGAGTGGCTTCTTGGCGTAGACCCAGTCAGTGTCTGGCGGTAGCAGTCCCTGCACACCGGAAAGCGCTGTCGAGTACATGCCACGCCTGTCAGGACAAATCTTCTGAAAACTGCGCCGTCCAGGTTGATTCCTTTGGATGTCCACAACCTTGTTTCTTTGTGGCGGAAGTGCATCAAGCAGCAACCCCTTCGCTGCCAGGTCTAGCAGCACAAGCCGCATAACACGGGCTAACCCTCGTCTGTCAACCACAACCCTCCGCCTGAGAGGTGCATGCCGCCGCTATGCCATGCGCAGCGAAGACGGGGCACGCGGCCAAGGCCCCAAAGATGGCTAAGAAATGGCAAGGGTACACAAATTCATCGGCTTTTGAATGAGAAGCCTGCCTTACTTCAGGGCCAAGGTTTCACTCTGTTGAACGCCACGACTGCGAATCTTGGACCCACCCAGGTCAGCAAGGCAGCAAGTGGTCGCAGTGCCTTCTACGTTCATACCTGCAATGGGACCTTGTTGGTGCCGGTGTTCTGCTGTGAGAGCTTTGCAACTTTCCTCCTTCAGTGCAAGGCGTCCAACGCCTGCAGCCCTTTCCGGAAGATACTCTGAAAATCGGCCCTACATGAACCTGTTGGCTTGTTGACTAAACGCCATGCACTTGATCAAGCTAAATCTGCTGGCCTGGGAGACGAGCCCACACTGCTCAAAGTGTTCCGTGAGCATCGCTTCATCCACCTCGCATGCAAGATCGTGTACTTGATGAAGGCAATGTAGTTGGCACTTGGCGCCCCACGTTGAAGGCCAGGTTGTTGACATGAACCGTCGTTGGGCCTTGGCGAAGAATGGCAACAGCTAGACATGAAGCACGTCAGAAGCACAAGACAACAAACAAAGGAGCTGGTGATGGACGAACTTTAGTCGGTGAGACTTTCGTGTGGTCGCTTGAAAATGCTGCTGTTGCAGCATGTAAGAATTGACCCAGCTACAAGAGTGCACACCTTGCAAATGAAGTTTCTGGGCTCGATAGCCAGCCAGTTGTCCGTCTGAAGAAATCAACCGTCTTCTACCATGATCTTGGAAACACGCTTCTTCATACGTGGCTTCCAATCAGGAAATTCGGCAATGTCTCGTGACAAGGCAGGCGGAAGGCAGATGGGCCAGAGTGATAGGGAGCCAGGGATACTTCAGCCAAGGGAAACAAAGAAGTGGCCGTCACGTGGGGAGCCTATCTATGGCATTGCAACACCAGCTCCCCTCTGCTGAGCTCAGTGCACTTTGAAGATTGCTTGACCGGATCCTCCCTTTCTATTCGGCCTCCATTTCACAAGCAAAGGTGCAACCACCCCTTGATGCCTTTCTGGCAAGCGGAATCTGCAAGCACGCCTTGAACAATGTTCCTTTGGTTGACCCGTTGGGGAAGATCCTTCCGGGTTGCGGCCGTCGTGTGGCGGTGGTCCTTCAAGGCTGAAGGTTCCATGTGATCTCATACTCTCGATAATGACAAGAATGTCCAGTCAATTGAAGACCAAAATGATCATAGTGCACAAGCACTAGTATGGGTCCTTCATAGGGATGGACCTGGAAAGAACCACGACCTAGCAGGCACGGGCTTCATTCTCGGCTAGTTACCCTCCTGGATTCCCCGGCGAAAATTATGCGCAAGTTTCTCACAAGCCCTAGATTAAAGCCGACATGCCTGGAGCCGCGCTTTGATTTTTTGCAATTTGATTTTTGCAGTTGCCATGGCATTTCCTCAAGGGTGTCTAGCTTGCTCTTCGTATTTTCAGGGGCGGACAATCGCGACCTGCTCCCAGAAACATGCAACAGCCAACCTGGCCGCCGATCTCCAACGGCTTGTCGGAGGCTGCGGCTAGCGCGGCCTGCCGGATCAACATGAGGCATTACGGATCAACAACTTAAAGATGGCGTCAAGAAGCGACAAGATTGCTTTAGGATGTGGATGATCTTGCTCCAGGATCTGCATGCTTGTGGAACAGTACCAGCAATCTCGGCATAAACCATACCTTCACCGTCTCGTCAGAAGCGAATTCCACGTAAGCGTAGCCTGCAGAAGCCAGTTGATGCAAGTCCCTGGACTGCCTGGGCTTCCGAATCTTCCCAGCCTTACAGCAAGGTGGCACAGACCCAGGCCAGCGGCAACAACATTAACCTACCTTTACTGAAGGGTGGCATTATGCGTATCCCGCCGGGATCAAAACAATCGGAAGACTATATTTGATTTCAAAGAAGTTTGGAGCCCTACTACCTGTACTTCTTTCTACTACCCCCAAGCCTCCTGGTTCATTATTCGTCCGGCCCCCCCCCCCGGTCCATAGGCCAAACTCTAAAAACAAGCATTTTTGGCCGAGCCGGTATTATTGGGAGATTAATTAACATTTGAATCATCTGCATGCAAAGTCACTGAAATCATGAACGCTCTAGGGCTCTAGGCCCTAGGCATTGCTTCAACTGCGGGCTGAGCAAAAGCTGTTCTGAAAGCCTTTCTATACCCGGCACCTCCACCCAGGGACCCCGAACACCCGAAGCACTGTGCCAAGCATGCCACAGGCGGCCTTTGTGGGCATCCTCCGAGAAGCAAGAAACTCGGGCTTGAGTAAAAAACTAACTACTGGCCTGCCGCCAGGTACGGAATACATGCTGCACTCAGATCCCCTGTGCCGCGCTACTCACGCTGGTTGGACCTTGCTCCCCTCGAAGGAGTTCAAGACCTAGCCTGCCGCTGGCATTGTAGAGCCGGCTGAAAAGAAATCACACTGTTCATCGCCCATTTTGATTTGTTTATTGAGAGTCGATGCCCAAGGAACCCACAGAGTCGCTGGAGGTCCTGGCTGCTATCCCTTGGCATCCGCACGCTCGCAACCTGCTACGATGCAAAGCAAGACAAGTGCCTCCTTTACTCCCACACTTTGGCTGCTCTGGAATCTGAAAGGTGTCTGGAGAACACTTATTCACATTGGCTGAGTGTTGCTGCGTACAGCATTGGCTGGCATCAGACTCCTGGCCTCCCCTTGAGGCTCGAAGGCTTTCTTGACATCGTCTTCACTGGCACTAGCGCCTCATTTTTTTA
The DNA here is from genome assembly GCA_905231905.1 of Symbiodinium pilosum. Taxonomy (NCBI): domain Eukaryota; class Dinophyceae; order Suessiales; family Symbiodiniaceae; genus Symbiodinium; species Symbiodinium pilosum. Next base: position 97,603 of record CAJNIZ010001002.1, read on the forward strand.
AACGGATGCTACTTCAGAACTTGGATATTCTTCAGGCTCTGGAGGCTGCCAGACGAACCTGCTACTTCGAAGGTGCGAGGTTACTACTGGGGGTCTGTTACTCGAGAATCCAGTCATGCTTCAGAACTTGAAGGCTGCTAGCTTGAAGCTAGTCCAGTTGTGTGGCAGCTACTTGTACGGCCGCTTGAGTCGGGACGTCCAGGCTGGTGTCTTCCATTGCGCCGTGGATGGAGGATGTCGTCTTCTGCTCAGACCCTGTGTGGTGATACTTGCTGCTGCTGCCACTCCTGCCGCTGCTGCTCATCACACGTGTGAATTTGAGGCCCATCAGGGTTTTCAGGGAGCTGGCGACGCCTGCTGAGCCCTGCGCCAATGTTCTTGACGAAAAGGATTTTCTCCTGGAAGCCAACATGGTGATGCAATGTGATGCAAACACCTCGGCTTCCGCAGAAGAGGCTGATGCAGAGGTGTGCAAAGCAAGGGACGCCCTATGCCGCCTTGACAACAGTTTCTTGCTGCAAAAATTTAGGCATACCCACCTGTGCAAGCATGTTTCACCAAACAATTACTTTAACTACTGGCGGGTTGTCTAGGACACCTGCCAGGTCCTCAGCCACCCCATTTGTGACAAGGATGCTCAATCTGCAGGCTTCAGCGACCAGCCTCGTACAGTTTCTTCGTGGGCAGGGAGCGTGCCACCCTCATAGCCTCTTGAGTGAGGGGCCGGTGAGGTTTCAGGTTTTGGGTGACTTGTTCAGCATACTACTTCTTCTTGGCCGCAGCACAACCAACAGCCTTGTTACGCCTTGTGTGAATCATCATATATCATCATGGTCAACTTTTCTTTACGGAGGTCCAAGCTCTCGATAGTAGTCCAGTCTACAGGGGTGGGGACATCTGCTCGAAATGAAAAATGGATGCACTGGAGACAAAGCCCTGGCAGCATGTTGTCAGAAGTCGTCGCACGAAAGAGTGACGAGAGAATTGGCTTCATAATCTGGCATGTGTTCCAAGGCTGAGGATATGATATGTAGGCTAGCTTCTGTTGTCAGAAGATATGTTTGGTCAGTCTTGGATGCATGGAAGCCATCTAACAAGATAGCAGGCGAGACCGAAGCCCTCTTTTTTGTGGCAGAGCAGGCTTGGTTCCAGACGCGCTCGTTGACGAGGGTGCCTGAAACCACTAGAATCGCTCCTGACCATCTGCTACCATTACCCTGCCACTGCTACATTGAGAGCTCTCCTGATTCGTGATCCTGAGAACATCTGAGAACTAAGAACTCTTGCATCCCGCTTATTTCGCACGGGCATAACACAGGCCCTGCTGCTGCTACAGCTTCATTCTCGGGAAGCGCAGGACAAGTCATACCACGGCTACAGGGCTACAAACACACAAATCGCCTTCTGTTGGCGATTTTTAGATCGGCTGCTCAGCACTGCCAAAAGGCGTCCAGGGTTTGCTACCCTCCCCAGGGTGCTCCCCGCTCTCTTTCTTCATTTGGTGCGATCCTAGAGCCATGTGCAAATCTCCGGCACCCCCCACCCTCGTCGCACCCAAACCTGATGCATTTCACCTTCGCTGCCCTGAAAGGCAGGTCTAATACATGGGGCCTTTATTTCGCATCGTATTCGGCCCGACAGCCGTGCCAACGCGGCCCTCCTGCATTGAATTATTCCATCACCTGCAGACCAACTTGCCAGCTCAAATCAGCTCAAAGCAGTTTGCTTTCAACTGGGCCAGCGGCCGTTGAACTTCTCCACAGCCTCGCCAACATGCTCTGAGGAGTCGAAATCAATGTACGCATAACCTGGAACAGCACGTGGGTGTGGGTTGTCAAGCTTGGTTCTGATTCGGATGTTGCTGCACTTCTGGAAACTTGGTCGTACTTTCAAAAGCTTTGCGAGACTGTCGTAATCACTGCGTTATATATTCGTCACCGCAAAAGGCCTCAACTAGGTCATGTACAATCTGATTGATTTGATATCTGACGAACAGCACTTCCTGTGAAACTGAAGAATTCACCCCAATAGATCCTCGCAGAGGTTGTGAAACTTGCTGATGCATGCTCTCATTTCTGTAGCGCCACTTGTTCCAAATGCCCATGCGAGCATTCACAACACCTGGCCTTTCTCCTGGAATAACTTACGTGCTTCCTCCAGAAGACGGCATTATGCTCTGCCTCTTGAGCTTCGTAGTCCTGCAGCCTTTTTGCAACTCGCAACCCTCCCCCAAGACCCTGCACACAGGGGCCTTTGGACCTTTTCAAGAAGTCGCGCACCAGGCGCACATCTTTTAGCCTGCAAAGTCATCCAATCTGACGCTACACAGCAAGGGCCATTTGTGCAATGCGCTACCCGAGGTTGGGGAGGCTGGCACACCAAGCAGCTGCCAGAAGCAATTAAGAGCCCTGTTGATTTCTCTTGCAAGTTTTCATCACCCCATCTGCACGACCCTTGAATGCAAACCCTGAAACATGCCGGGAAGGCCCGTCCACCTAGCAAAGCAGCGTGAGCTGTTTTCGCGAGCATCCGACACGCTGGTTTCGTGATCACAGACACAAATGCCACGGCAAAACTAATCACGTTGCGTCGTAGCTTTTTCCAAGACATCCGCTCTTTTGGGCAACCACGTGCGCGAACATCGTGGCATTTTCATGCATCCTGCAAGCAAGATGGCGCAAGCCGGCAAGCTCCTGACCATGTCAGGCAACCCCATGCACCCTAGTGCAGGAGGCCGCCACCAAAAGAGTTCACTTTGCAATCCGAAGGCGACACCCCTTGCTGGTCATGGCCACAATCCTACACAAACGAAAGTGTCGTGTAAGACATCGGCTCAACTTTGGGCACTTGGGCTGTGGTGATCTTGACAGATTGGGAACAAGAGCATGCCCACTAAACGACAGAGTCCTAATTCTAGCTCTTTGGGCAGAAACAGCCACTCACATCGCCCAGCAACCTCCCCCTTCCTTTAGAGACGTAAGGACCGTAAGGGCTTGCTGCCTGCTTGATGCCGATTCTAGTTCTACCAGACTGCGTTCAGAGATGTCGATGTAAAGGGACAGTTGTGGCAGCAAGGTGTAGGCATCTCTCCCTCTGGACTCCTCCGCGGTTGACATAGCAAGGCTTGCACGGTTTACCGCAGGGCGAAAAGGGCCTGTCCAAGCATTTCGCAAGCGGTTCTCAGTGGCGTCCCCTGCTCGGAGAGCGGCACAGTAAGTAGCCATGCAGCGGCGTGCATGAAAGAAACAAGGCAAGTCAGCATGCGATTCAGAAAAAAACATAGTATCAAGTCAAATGCACACCGCTGCAACTATAGAGTTGCGCATCACAAGCACCTAAGGTGCTTCCGATGGCGTGCAGAGCCTTGCCGTGCCTGCTTCAGCCCAGGCAAGGTCGCAGGAAGTGGGAGTTGTCTCATTGTCTAAAAGGTGGCTTCGACTATCTTCGACTTCAAAGAGCAACAAAAGATGCAGGTTCCGCAGACCGTGCCTGGTACGTCCCCCATTCCCCCGGCAAGGTATAGCTGGGAGATGAGCAGCCAAAGCAAGGTGAATTCAGGTAAAACCATGCAAGAAACGGCTGAATGCACTCCTTGTGAGCGATGCCTCGTCCGACAAGCGTGACCCAAACAAAGTGTGCAGATTTCAACTCAACGACTGACCTGGAGAACCAGGAGCTATTCTTGTTTGTGGACGTGATGGGTTTGCTACGCAACCTTGCGGTCCCTATTCAGAAGCCTATTCTGTGTCAAAACTTGTGTACTGAATCTGCACACCTTTGCACGCCTGCCCGGGCCACATGGATTCAGGCCTCATACATGATTTCCATGGAACAGGAGAAAGACCGGAAAAGCATGAAGCACAAAAGCCAAACTTCGTACAATCAAGGTCATACGCAACACCGTACGACAAAAGCTCTGAAATTGACACTGGTGGCCAGATTCATGTGGGGCGCTGGGGCAAGTGACTACCCCGCTGGCACCAAAGCAGTGAAAATTGAAAGGGTGCAAGGATTGCTCGCAGACTCAAGCCAACCCAAGGGATCCACTCAGATTCACTACGTACAAGATCCAAAAATATAGAAGGATGTTGGCTCCTCATCTGCCATCTCATCACCTGGGTTAGCTTGTAGCCTCAACGACATAACGGCTAGGATCCCGAGAGACCATTACTGCTCGTCCGTATCGCTGTGCAGCGCCATGTCGATGTCGATTGGGCTGCCCTGTGACTCCTTATGGCTGTGCTTTGTCTACAGGCGCGGTCCAAGTCCAAGTCCAAACTCGACTTGGAAAGCTTGGGCCTTTTTTCAGAAAGTCAAGTCCAGGTAGGTCGGTCGCAGTCCAATCAGACTGCTCCTGGTAAGCAGCCTGTCCCTGAACACCTGTCGCTACTTCCCACAACTCTGCTCCAGCTAGAAGCAAACCTACATCCAAACAAACCTTTGGGGCACATGCGAGTCTTTCGGATGGGTTTGGGATCAACCCTAAGACCCCACTGCTTGCACGGCTGACGGTCACCATGATATCCTGTCATTATAATTATGGACAACCCAGATTCAAGGTTGTTCAGCACAAGTCTGCCGTAGCGCGATGCCCGCAGCTCCTTCAGGGACTGCTGCATTTCTTTCACTGAAGCGCTGAAAAGCCTGAATCTGCTACGGGTGAGGGGCCTTTCATCAGCACATGATCACTTGGTGGCTGCTTACACCCTCTCAGTGGATCCTCTGAGTGTGCCGCCACCTCACGGCATAGCTCCATTTTCTGAGGCTCTGGAAGGTAGCTCACCACTAGCTGCCTAAGAAAAAAAGCACAAAAGCCAGCATCCCAAGTCTCCATTCATGCTTGCTCTGCACTGAGAGCAGGACGCCACGGCATGGCCATAGCGGCTCCTCAGGCAACTCCAATACTCCAATGTGATCAGGAATGCTTTGGAATTTGAAGATATCAAGACCTTTTTTTGGCTGGAAGCTCTCAGGAATTGGCCGTTTGGGGCTTAGATGGGTTTGGCTAACACTCTCCTTGCAGGAGGGCAGGAAAACCCACTGCTTGTGTGACAAAGAATCTTGTCCCACAAGTCATGCTGCGAAGGGAACCACATTCCATGTTAGAAGCCACTCTCCCCTGCCAGGCCTGGCTATGGATAAGATGAGGCCTGGTTCCATATTCAAAGCCAAGGCCAGCTGCACTCGCTCCTGCGGCCAGTGGTTGCTTAATGTCCGGGTCTCCTGACCACCTACTTTGCCATTGCCTCATGGCTTGCTTGAACGATGCTACAGTCTGTGCAACAGGCGTTGAAGATTTTGGTTTCCAATTTGCTTCAACCTGTCCTCAGAAGATCCATTGGCCAGTGCCTTTAGAAGCACTGCCACTCCATTGGAGTCTGCGCCAATGAGGGCGACCTGGTGTTTTTCTTTCAAGTCGGAAACGTTCTTTTACTCCAAACCTTCAAACAGCCAAGAGCTGAGCTGCAAGAAGGAACTTCAAGCACGTGGTAGTAGTGGAATACTCCAGGTCGAGACAAGGAACGCTCTTCAAGAGTCGTTGGATGACCAGCGACTGGTGAGCCCCACTGCCATGCCTTGAACGTGCAACACAGTTCCCCAACTGTGTTTCATCAGCAATGGTAGTTGTACTAACAGTAGTAGTGGTAGTATTACTGGCAGCAGCAGTAGTAGTAGTAGCAGCAGGAATAGCAGTAGCAGCAGGAGTAGTAGTAGTAGTAGTCGTCGTCGTCGTCGTCGTCGTCGTAGTATGTAGTAGTAGTAGTAGTAGTAGTAGTAGTAGTAGGCCCCCCCCCTCCCTACCAACTATGCTGGTTGATATTTTCACTATTAGAGCTTTGGGGGGGACGGGGGGTGAGGGTGGGGACAATTGCGTATAAACCGACCCCAACCAGTCAAGCTTCACCAAACCTAATGCCTTCCTTCAATTTTTTGTGTTTTTCTCGACTGTCAAAAGGATTGCGGGGGTCAGGGTTCCAAAAGCGTCACCAGTCACAGGGATTGTGGTGGTCGGGGTCACGATCCTCGTAACTGTCGTCGTTTTTAGACTCTCGACCCTCTTGGAGCTTCAAAAGGTGTGTGACATTTTGAAGAATCATGAAAATGATGAAAATTATGGAAAGTTATGAAAAATCAGTATTCAAGCATGAAAACTAATGAAACCTGATAGGATCCACGAACCCGAATGCAGACACGTGACACGTACACCGCAATCATAATAACACCCCACGCGCGAAACCAATCAGGAGACTTAGGTCCGGGGTCATCCTTTCTCTCTTCTGTCCTCTCTCCTCTCCTCTCTCCTCTCCTCTCTCTTCTCTTCTCTCTCCTCTCCTTCTCCCCTATCCTCTCTACTCTCCTCTCTCCTCTCCTCTCTCCTCTCCTCTCTCCTCTCTCCTCCTCTCTCTTCTATCCTCTCTCCTCTCCTCTCTCCCCTCTCCTCTCCCCTCTCCTCTCTCTTCTCTTCTCTCTCCTCCCCTCTCTCTTCTCTCCTC
>CAJNIZ010001002.1:104196-170008 GCA_905231905.1 Symbiodinium pilosum
GGAGGAGCGGCGGCGGGAGGAGCGGTGGCGGGAGGAGCGGCGGCGGGAGGAGCGGCGGCGGGAGGAGCGGCGGCGGGAGGAGCAGCGGCAGCAGCAGCAGCAGCAGCAGTACGCAGCAGTATGTAGGAGGAGGGGGAAGTGTGGGCTCAACCTTCATTCCCCACCCTTCGCCAAGCGGCAACCTTGAGTCTTTGAAGCTCATAACGCCCTTAAGATTTCAATGGAAAGCAAGTCCGTGTCACAAGAGGTGACTTACAGAGCACGCTTTAACCTGCAGAACTACTTAACAAAAATGAATGTTGCTTGTCTCACCTTCACTTTGCACCCCGCAACAGCTGATGCCGAGCGTTCGGCGGCATCTGGCTTTGAAAGCATGTGCCTTGTTCCTCCTAGCTTTTCCTTGTTTTCAAACCATTCAAAGAAACACACAAGCTCACGTAGACCCTCATTGAAGACCAGACCCTTCCCGTCAGTTGCAGCTCTGACGCTCGAGCAGCTGCTGCAGTACGTAGTTTCCATAAGGGTGCCGAGACCTTAGAAGTTGGTGCAGTGCGCAGACTGTGCACGTTATCTCGAGAGGTCCAGACATGCGTGTACCCGATAAACCCCTTCGAGAATAACTCTAGGGACACTAGGGAACCCCCACGTAATCGTTCATGACGTTTGAGAACCGCATGAGAAGGATCTCAAATTGAAGCCACAAAAGCCGGGAGGCAGTGGAACCACCTCGGATAACAGCGCCTCAGTTCACCAGGCCACAAGGACAAGCGATACGATTCGTCCGAGGTGAATGCATCTAGTAAGAGCCTGCAGAAGACTGCGCATCTACTATGCATATGTTTATCTACAATAGGCTGCAGCCATGCCGATTCTTCTCCTCTCATGCAGGGTCAGTTGGCTCAAGATGCCTACCAGAACGATTTTTCTGAGGCATCTGCGCTGGCACACAGGGGAGTTCAAGAGCAACACTTCAAGACGCTTGGTTGAACTGGCTTAACAGGAAAGGCCTTAGAGTATGGAAGTGAATGCCCCAGACTTCTTCGCACAATCGAAGCTGGGCGAGTCAGAAAACACAGCTCTGCACTGGAGAAAGAAGTGAAAGTCCTCCAGTCTTCCCCGAGACTGCGCCATGCGCCCGTGGAGGTTGTTCAAGCACCGGCTAATAAAATCATAGCCAAACACTATCAGAAATGTCCTTGATGTTTGTTGCTGCTCATCTGCTAGTGTTGGTTCCTCTTGAAATGCCACGCCACACTCGACGAAGATCACTAGTGTTGAGGGTGACGTCATAACCTGTGCTAGCAAGCCCTGGCCCACCTCGGCCAGGGGTGCTGTCTGCTCGTGGCTGCAATGCTCCAGGAGCCGTTGAAGCGTTCGGCAGCCGTATTTGTGCCTCCAGGCGATAATGGTGCCAAATTAGCATTGCAAATAGTACAGGGGTGGTAGTTGCAACGACTGTTTTACTACTCACTCACTGTATTGGCCCACGCTGAACCCTCCAGACCCATGCAGATCCCCTCTCACAACTGCACTATGGAAGCTGAGGACATTATCTGGCCCAAGCCTAAACTTTTTCACATTCGGCAAGTCTTGGTTTCACTCCTGCTAATTACTGAAGGCCGCAAGTGCAACGAGTATGTGAGAAGAAACACGGCTGCATCAGCATCGCGCCTTGCCAGGTAGCAGATGCTCTTGGGGCCCGGCCGCAGTATCTCCTCGATGATAAACCTCGATTCAACAGTGATTCAACGTCAAGCTTCAACTCCCAAACACAAGCTGCAAATCTTGTCTACCTGGTCTACCTGTTGCCCAGTGGCTGGCAAGCACACGGCCGCAAAGCAACGATCAACCGTTGCACCACAAAGTTGGCATGGGGACAGCGCACTGCCTTCAAAGCTTCATAGCATTTGCGTGGGAGAACGGATGTGCCGCATTGTTCGGGCTCTTGTGGCTGCTAGACACGTCCTGATGCCTACATAATATCGGCCATCTGTGAATAAATCAGATTACAGCACAAGACATTGAAGATAGAAGGCCATGCAAGGCATCGCGCTTATTTCGCTGCACAAGGACGACGTGTCGTTCGCACGCAGAAAGCTGTGCAGTACAGTGGAAAGGTTGTGGCCACCTGGAACAGGTAGCCTCTCCTCGTGCCGCTGCATGTCATGCGGCGCAAACGTGCAGGAAAGCACGTGAAACTCGTCCAATGAGCAGGTTTCTGCTCGAACGTCTGCATGCAAGCTGCAAACCCCAAGGCTCCGCTGGCCCGCGAGGTAATTCAAGTCTCGACCCCCAGCTGGTCAATGAGAAAAGCAAAATGCTGAGCCTGCTCCTGCATGGATTTCCCTTTGTCGGAGGCACCGCCGTGCCCGGCATGGAAGTCCACCTTCAGAAGCACCGGGTTCGAATCCGTCTTCAGGCGTCGCAGCTTGCTTACGAATTTCAGGGGTTCCCAATAGCCTACCATCGTGTCATTTTGGGAGGCTGTTACCAGAGCTGCTGGGTAGTCCTGCATTCGAAGGTTGTCGTATGGGCTGTACTCCAACATGTAGTAGAAGACATCCCGCTGGTTGGGGTTGCCTAACTCCTCCCACTCGCCGCACGTCAGTGGAATTGAGGGGTCGCTCATCGTGCTGATGGCATCAACAAATGGCACATAGAGCAGCACGGCTTTGAAAAGGTCCGGGCGGAGGTTCATGGATGCTGAGACCAGCAGTCCGCCGCTGCTCTCTCCCCAAGCTCCAAGGGTGGACTTCTCTGAAATGCCCAGACTGATGAGGGTTTCGGCAGCGTCGATGAAATCGTGGAAGCGGTTTTTGACCTTGAAATAGCGGCCTTCTTCGCGCCATCTTCGGCCAAGCTCCCCCCCTCCCCGCACGTGCGCCACAGCATAAAGAATGCCGCGGTCCAACAAGCAAAGGAGGTTCGAATCAAACCCCGGATCCTGGCACGCTCCATACGCACCGTATCCTTACTTATGCAGAACCTGGCAGGGAAAGAAGTATTAACTTAGACCTGACCTACTACAAAGCAAAATGAGTTCAAACGAATCACAACATCAGAAGCCAGTAACCCGTGAGGATGGTGGGAAATGGCCCACCCTGCAGCCCCTTCGGATGCAGATCCGCGCGGTACACCAAGGAAATGGGGATCTTGGCTCCCTGAGATGTGATCCTCTCAGCCCTGTACAAGGCTGGATTGTAATTCTCCGGGCCTGACCTTCATGTGAGATCCTTGAATACACTTACAAAGCTTGCGTGATCATCCGTGTTTCTCGAGCTTTCAATGCATTCAACAACAAAACTCACTCTGAACAATGTCCAGTGACTCCTTGATGAGTTTGAACTCGCGTGTGGGCACGTGGTATGAGTAGTCACGACCCGGAACGATATATGAAGTATAGTGCACACGCAATACATCCGTCTTGAACAGATCGTTGCCGCCCAAACTCACGGAGTACAGCATTTGCGCAGCTTTTTGAGTCCGCGGCCTCGGAGAGTTGACCACGCAACAAATATTCCTCTTCAGCGATGAATATTTTGTCCAAGGTATGTCTCTGGCTGAAGCAGCTAAGGACATGCCTTCTTTGCTGGGTTCTCGGCTTGGCAGACTCCCACGACAAAACGTTTATATATATATATACTGAGCAGCGTGCAAACCTCTTGTCTGGCTTATGGTCAAGAGTCCCATACTTATGCTGCAATCTCATTCCTTCTCGTTTTACAGCCTCCAGCTGGACCGACACTAGACATGTTTCAAGAGCTAGCCCGTCGCATATATATACATATATACATCTACAGGGAGGCCATGCATACTTTAGTCTGAGTGTTTACTAGCCTGAGAGGTTGAGCTACTTGAAAGAGCACCGGAGAATGCTGCAAAGCGTCGTGTTCACATACCCACTGCTGGTCGCCATCTCTGGAAATACCAGGGAGTGGATTGGACCCTTGAGGCTGCCATCCTTAATTTCTGGCTCCAGGAACACGCTACAAGCCAGCTACTCATGAAGCCTCCAAGCTGCATATAACATCAGCTGCAATTTATGTGTAGGGTATCAAGTCCCTACGTGCTTATGTCGTGCTACGACACAGATGCGTGCTTGGCAATCCAAGAGACCATGGGCACCATCATCACAAACACGCAGCTAGCACCACTCTGGCGCCCCTCCATCGCCACGAAGCTTTCGAAGCAACGCACCGATTCCAACTGCACATGCCTTGGCTGCTTTCATCAAACCAATAGCCGTTAACTGAGATCATTCGACTCGGGTCCAAACTGCCATTCTCCTAGATTTAATGGGAACACCCAGGGTGCGGATCTGGCACCCAGACGTCCTGCCAGGTGCTGTTCGACAGCGGGATGGAAGTGAGCGGTGCGCAACACAGCTTGGAATTGCTGGCCCCATCTTTGTCAGTTAAAATGTACAGTAACCCTGACCGATGGTCCACCTCATACTGGACGCCAAACTGCCGTGGACACACTGAAACTAAACTTGACCCTGCGTTCAGCAGGTTCAGAAGATAAACTTCGGCTGTTTCGCTCGAAGCTGACTGTATGATGAGGAACTGCTCGTCACTGGTCGTTGAGATGCTAAGTGAGAATCGTCGATCGGTCTCTTCCCAGACTACAGTATCCGAAGATTGGGAAGTTCCCAAGACATGTCGACGAACCACATAGCCCCTGTACTCGTGGTCATGGCCAATGTAATATATCGCACCATGGCCAGTTGCCTCCCAAATGATTGAACCATCAGTTTCGATCAGCTCGACATCATCGTCATCATTCAGACCTTCAGCCTCAGTTGTCTCCATAGTATTGCGGAAACGTATGCTGTAGCTGTCATTGCCTTCAAAGTCTTCTGCGAAGGCTATGAACTGATGGTCAGCACTTGGTTCGGGCCCACACACAGATAGGTATGGGCGAGAACCTCCTAGCCCATCATCATTGAGATCATTCTCGTCCAGAAGCAGCTCTTCATCAACTAATTGCAGCCCTATGCAAGCTGCTAGAGCACTCACGTCTGCAGGTGCTTTTTCACCGGGCCCAGAACACTTCGCCCGGTAGTGTGCCCCATAGAGCTCATTCCTATAGCCTCTAGTGTAGTATGCATAGCCACCTTTATAGACCGATGGGATTCCAACAGATGACTCCTTTTCATGGCGGCGCATCTCGCGGTAAAGCTGGTCACTCAGCGGCTTAAGCGAAGCCAAAGCCCTACAACAGTATGTGTCTTCATCTTGCAGCAGCTGCTTTACTTCAGCATTCTGATGCGAATCGTCGCGAAGCCAAAAGTAGGGGTCTGAGCGAACGATGGGGGGGTCCATCGGGTTGAGGCCGCGGTCCTCTCCAGGCACAAGGCCACAAAGGACCTGTTGTGGCCGCAGTGGTGGCTGTGGTGGCTGTAGCCCCTCGAGCGCTAAACGCTTTGCATCCGCCATCTCCTGGTCTCCTCTGGATCGACATCTCTTCAAAAGCCCGGAAGACATGTCGCTTGCAGAGCTGCCTAAGAGAAAGCCAAAGTCAGTCGGCCCGGATGCACCTGAGGACAGGCGTGTGCCAGCCTTGAACTGCGCGATTCCACCTGCTTGAGAATCGTCAAAGCCTTTGTCCGGCGGCCCTCTGTAAGACTCGTCGGCCACAAGCATGTTATCATCGTAGTCATCGTCACCCTCGTCGTCATAGTCGTCAGGCTCGCGAAATGTCGCCATGAGCAATGAGCGAGGGCTTCTAGCTTACGAATGGTTCTGGCTTGTTGGCTGTAGGAAGTGTGGCTGGAGTTGAGAGGCGGCTTAAGGCTTAAGACTTCAGGCACCTGTGCAACATCCATGTGCTCCCAGAGTCTACACTGAATGCTGGACTGAACACTGAAAGCTGCTGCAAATGCCTGAACAATCAGGCGTCAGGCGAAGCCTTTGACACGCGCGGCCTCCACGCATGACGTGTCTCCCAAGTCACGTTATGTCCCGTGTCCTGGCTATCCCAGTCACTGCCAGTCTTGTCTGAATGCCATGGGTCGCCTCCCAGATGTGTCCATTAAGCTCCTTGGCAATGGCCTGATCGCGGTGCAGGGAAAGTAGCACATTCATTGGTCTCCCTAAACAAGGTCTGGGATGCAAAACCTCCATCCCTTCATGTACACTACAACATTCCGATGCGAACTGAACCTGGTCTGTCAAAGATTTGTCATTCATGATAGGCAGGAACTCAAGCGGACACATGGCAGAACAATAGTCGCAAGTTTACCGACAAGTCCGGCCTCACGTTCTGCGTCACTGCTGCAAAGCTCTATCGCTTCCTTCGCAGTTTGGGTCCACTCGCAAGTCAATTAAAGGGGTGAGGGATCTGCTTAGAAACTACAAATCAGAAACTCAGAAACCCAACCTGTTTCGGAAGCAATGATGTTCCAACCAAATCTGAATTTCTCGCTATGAGCGGCAGATCGTTCGAGAACAGACGGCAGAAACAACAGGTATTGTTTCTTGCGTTTGATTGTTTTGCTGCTATTCTCCTGGCTGTTGAAACATCACTCATGAGCGTGATGAGTGCCAGTCTCTCTTAATGGCAAATGGTTCGACGGACGGTTTACATGCAACTGGTAATGGCCCCCCCTCTCTGGAATTGACCTTGGCCACTTGGGTTGTCTCTGTACACCTCCGCGTGAATCCAAGTCCTGAACAGCTCGGCTTCCTCGCTGGCGCAGAGAAAGCTGCCATACGTGGCCTTCCAGCGACTTCAATTTAAGTTTCTGGCGGGCCAGAGGTTCTCTTAGGACCACGAGGGCTCAACTAATCAGTAGTCTGCAGGACGAAGCGGACATGCTGACATACTCCGAAGCCACATAGCGTCACGTCAGCGAAAATCCAGCGATACCCAGCCCCTTTCCTGAGCGACTCATATCTATACACCTGCGAGAATCGGAATTATCCCAGAATGGTCTTGGAAAGATGCCTTTCCTCCATGGGTTTGCAAGCTAAAGGCCAGCAAACCCCCAAAAAAAGATGCTAAATTGGACTCTCAGCCTGCCTGTGAAGCTTAACGCGTTCCTAACCTTTCCTGATTAGGGCCTGGCTCATGTAAAACATAAGCAGTGCTCTGTAACCATGAGCCTCCATGCTTGTCGCGGACAATCAAACCCTAGCCATCATGTCATTTACATTCTGATCCATCTATGCATACATCACAGCACACCAGCGCAGCACGCAATGACCCTTTCACCGCCAACATAGCAGCAAATTCAGCTAGGGAACAACTTAAATCGCTGATCCGAAACCTCTATATACTATAGTCATTCCAAGCATATGCAAAACTTGACCCACGCCTGTGACCTGCGTACCGACGAAGTCCGATAGCGTGGCAGATCCCTGGTTGAAGGCTATGGTGCCGCCAAGGAAACAACATGATAGGATGGTGAGGGCTTTCTGGGAGAGAAGCCTGACATGGAATTGTCTTCTAATCGACTCGTCGCGCTACCACCAATGATGACGACCACTGCTGCTGCGCTGCTGCTACTACTACTGCTGCGACAACTCTCACTACGACGACTACGACCATCATCATCGATCAACCTTGTTACACGGAGCAACGCAGGTAGTGCAGAGGAGTGAATCGGACATTGCTTGCATCCAGGCATCCTACAATAAAGCCGACCGCATGTAACTTTTTGAGTGTACAGACCGTACTTTGGACTGGGAGCAGACCTATCTGTGGCGGAGCAAAACTTGACCTGGGCTGAGAAAAAGCTTCTGGACCCAAAAAACTTCTACAAGGGGCTGTGTTCGTCTCCGTCTCTGCGGGAGATCGAGGCAAATAGGAAGCCCAAGACGAAAACCTCAGCAGCAGCAAGAAGTTGGGTGGAAGTGAGACTGTTGGCAAATTCCTTTGCAAGAGGGCTTCGAGGCTTTACTCCACTGCCTCTTCAAATATTCATTATAATTCATTTTTGCCGTTCAGGCAGTGCTGCCACGCCTGCAGCACATCCATGGCCCATGGCATTGGTGTCATATCATCATGTCCGTGTAAGGAAGTGAGAAATCATACACGTTACAATGATTTTGATAGAAGAACACGCTACTGCACAGCTTACTTGCCCAAGAGTTTTTCATCGCTGGAACACTAGCAGCTCTAGTGGGCCCGAATCAGGCATTTCCACGTGACTTGGCCCTTCCACATGGCGACCAATCTTCCATGTCGAGAGGCTCGTCCGAAAGAATCTTCAGCCGCAGACTCAGCCCTTTGGCGGGCAAAGGCATGATCTTTGCCATGGCTGAAGATAGGCTGAACGCATGCAATCTGCTCCTTCCCGGGCGCCAGGCTGACAAGTGTACTCCCCTTGGGAACCCAGGTCTGCGTAGAATCGGCCCGCTCCAACAAACGGCCTACGTTGAGGAATGAAGCTGTGGGGCTGCAATTTGACGAGTAGCTAACAGTTCCGTCCCGTTTGGCGGCAGGACTGCTCTGGCACCCGCAGGCTCGACCGCGAGAGGCTTTCCTCTTTTCGGAGGAGCCCAAAACTGTGCTTGAGCATGAATGGCGAACAAGACCAGCAGTGGACCAACAGCAAGCAGAAACGCAAGCTGGGAACAGCATCTATCTCACACAAAGAGTCTTCCGATAGAGCTGCATCGCTGCAGTATTTGTGCCGAAGCTCCCCCCAGCTCACGGCCACACAAATCAGGGGATAGCGGTTCCGAGGATCCCTGATTCCTTCTGAACAACTCATGCTTGACTGACCTCTACTCTCTGACCAGGAAATTCGAGGCTGAGCCCCACGAGTCTAGGAGTCGAGCGTCGCAGAAGATTCGACGAAGCTGGGCCTCATCCACAGACCTGACCCGCATCTTCCACAGGCTCTTTTCGTGGGAGTACCATTTTTCTTCAGGTTTGCATGCAGCCCCGCGCGCAGCCTCTAGGAAGCAGGAGGACATGCAGGAAAATGCCGCAGATATCATATGTATATATATATATATATCTCTCTCTCTCTCTCTCTCGTTCTTCAATCCAGCTTTGCTCAAAACACGACACCCATTGTGCATTTGGCTTTCACGCTTGCGCAGAATGCACGTAGAGAAGCTCATGCACCACGCCATCCATTATTCCTGATTATGCCGGTGACGAGGGTTGTCAAGGTTACTAGCATGGACGAGCAAGGCTTGCAGCAAAGCCCGGCAGTCAAATAAGATCATCCTGAAGGAGCCCTCACAGGGAAAGGAATCAGAAGAGCTTCACTACAAGCTACAGGAAGGCCACAAGGGCAAGGTCACAAGTATCCCTCCGTGGACCCGTGAAGAATTTGCCCGCTCGACTCCGCTGAGGAAGCCACCAGTCAAGATTTGCTACCTTGGCTTACGTGGGACAGGCTTTGCAGGCTTCACCACTGCAGCGAAAAAGCTGTATGCGAACACATGTCATCTCATCACTCGCACAGCAAATTTCAGCCACAAGAAGGGTCAGCAAATCCGTGCAGCGTGGAGCTATTTTGCATCCTCAATGTCTGATGCTGACAGTCCCAGTTCAGGCATACCTCTGCGTGATGGGCTGCGGCTCTTCAAGGGCTGCAGGAGGTACTAAGGTCACTCTAGCTTGACCCGATTGTCCTTAGCCCACTTTTTGATGTGCGTCACGATGTACTCCACCTGTGGGTTGTTCGAATTCCGTAACATGTGAACCACTTCCTGCAACTTGTCAGGTGAATCCTTTCCAGCAGCTACACACTGGAGGATGCCCACAGCAGCACCCCGCTTGCCCTCCCAGAACTCTGGATCTGGATCTAACCTTTCCAGCACATCAAAGGCTTTGCAGGCGTAGTAGAACTGCCCCATCTTGTAGCAGTCATTGGCTATAAGGTGGAGGAGGTTGAATGATTCGTTGCTGGTGTCCATGCGCACGTACATTTCCCATGCGCGAGCAGGCTCACCACTCATGATGTGACAACGGGAGAGCCAGCTCATCCAGCAGAACTCTGCACGATACTTTTCGTTCTGAATCTGCTGAAGGGCATCTTTCCCCTCTTTGTAATCTCCAGAGGCAGCACAGGCAAGGCCGTAATTCCAATTGAAGTCGTCATCATTGGAGAAATATGCCTTGATGGACTTCAGATAGACCAAAACATCCTCGAACTGACGGAGCAAGAAGAAGCATGAGGCCATGCATTGCCTGCCTGGGATAGTGTCGCACTCCGAAGCGGAAGCACCCACAAGCTGGAAAAGCTGCTGTGACATCTTCAGGTGCTCCCGGGAGTTTGTTGCTTGGCCAAGGGCAGCAAAGACAACCCCTTTTAGGATGTACTCTCTGGGCATTGAGGGCTCCAAGTCCTTGATCAAGTTGTAGGCCTCCACAGCCTCCCCAAGCCTGAGGTGGTAGATCACCAAATTGAGCCGTGCTTCCGGAATGATGTCCAGAAGCGGAGGCAAAATTTGAATTGCGTTCTCCCCATTTCGGAAGACCACAAGGTTGTGCTGTAGTAAGTCATGTTCTTGGAAGACGTTGCCACTTTGCGACTGCTGCTGCAACACCTTCAGCTCAGCCTCAGCGGCTTTGCCGTTGTAGAGCTGGTAGTGGCTGCAGGCTTTTAGATTTACCGCAATGATGGAATTCGGATTTTGCGCGATGTATGTCTGCAGGATCTCAAGAGCAACATCGTAGTAGTCCAGCTTGTAGTAGCAGAACGCAATGTAGACATTCAGGGCTAGGTCCTCTCGGTCCTCTACAAGCATTCTCTTGTAAATGTCCGTGGCTTCCTGGAAGTGGCTTCTCAGGTACTGGATCGCTGCAAGGCAAAGCTGATCTTCTTTGCTGTCTGTCAGTGCCTGATGATGGATCATCATAGCGCTCTCATCATTGCGCTTGTGTGCTGTTTGGAAGAGCAATCGTGTCTTCAGCGGGCTATCGGGAGCCTGTTTGGCCTCCTCTTCAGCCTCTGCATACTGGCACAGGGCATAGTAGCAGCATGCTTTGTAGACATGGATATTGGGATCATTCTCCTTCCGCATGGCATCCTCGTAAGTGTCAATTGCCTTCTTGTAATCTCCGTTGTGGAAGTAGCTGTAGGCAAGCCACATGAGCAAATGGGATCGATCTTCACGCGCCTTGCGCTCAAACTCCAACAGCGTCACAGCTCCAACATAGTCACCAACCTTCAGGAAATCCTCGAGGTTTGGTCTTGCAGCTTCCGCCTTCTTGCCGGCGGCCACTCGTGGCGCGGCCTGCCGCTGCTTCTGCTTCTGCTTGGTCAGGGATGTGCCGGGTCGGATCATGGCTCCCGGCACGACAGCTGTAGCTGGGCAAAGTGGATTGAAACGGTGTCGCACATACACAACTGAGAAGGCAGCTTGCTACAAGGCGCTTGCCAGATTATTAGCCAGACTCGGTTCTGCAGGCGTCTCCTTGCACTGCTGTTTCTTCAAGAGCTCTGCTGATTAGTTGAGGCAACAGGCTCAGGGTTCTGTTCCATCCTCTGTGAGATGCTTGTCTGTGGCTCAGTACTGCAGCCCAAATGGCTGCGATATGATCTGATTGTCCTGCTCCCCATCCAACGATCAAGCTCACTCATGCAACCACTCAACGCATGGACCGGTCTTCCGGGTACCTGCATCAGCCCTTGGAATGTTAACATGTTTACTCTCTCTGCTTGCATGCACCCCTTCCTGCCTCTCCTTCTTGTTTGATCGCGCCAGGCGCTGATTTACAGCAATTCTGGTCCAAGCTGCATAGATCGTATGCTGGCCTTCATCTTCGAGCTTGAGGTCCGCGGCCCTGGTCAGTGACTTTCAGCCATGCCGGGGAAAGTCTGGCAAAGGCAGAAGTGTCAGCCAGCTACTCTGCAAAAGCAATCGCAAGCCACTGCAACGGGCATCGCAGCATGCAGCATAAGGTGCCGTCAATCGATGAGCATTATGACTAGACGCAACACTGCTTGGACATCGTGTCCCGTCGTATGATGGAGCTTGTCAACTTGTTCTGCCCCGACACTGAAACTAGCCGCTAATTAGCTCAAGGTCCAAGATCCGAGCTTCTCAGCTAAGCGCAGCTGGTGGTAGTGCGAACCTTGGCAGGACATGACTGGGGGTCAATAGGCAGCATGCCTGCCGTTTCTCCATGAGACGACGGGCAAAATACACAACTGAATATCTCCCCTTTTTGGACATAAGCGAGGATCAAGTCATCCGTGATGCTTTGCGGAACAGGTTCTAGCCCGGAACGAAATCACAGGGCAGATTGTCCCTCCTCTTGTAGCCTTCAAACTCTCATTTTTGCAAGAAGCGTTGCGCATTGGCGATTCTTCTTGTCCTTGCTCGAGCTGCCAACAGTTGCCAGCTAAAAATGTCACTAGCTGGGCTTGGCCTGGAGGAAGCTTCTCAGAGAGGCCACAAGGGAAGGGGGCCAGCGACGGATCTCCGCAACCCACTTCAAATCCTGCACATCTGCCACATCTGGCATGGTTTCATTTTTGCAGAGAGTAGCGGCTGCTATATGACAATAAAGATCATGTTCTAACTTCTATCTCCAATCCTGAAAGGATCTGCACCCCAAGCTTGCCTGAGCTTCCTCTCCCCATGTCCCAGACCCAATGCAACCTAGGCAAGAAGCCTTGTAGGATTGGCACCCGGTGTCAATGTTCTCACAAGCAAATTTCCACTGGGATTCAGCTTCCGCAATCTTCTTTTGCGACCAATAGGTAGCTGCCAGTGCGACATGCGCATCCGTAACCCCAGGGTCGTTCCTCACAACCTCAACTTGCGCTCGCTGATCTGAGTCTGATCAAAGGACAGAAAGCGTGACTGAAGCTGTCCAGTCTCCAAGTGCTTTGGGAAGCTTCTGGGTCAGAAGCCAATCTGTGGAACCTAAAGCCTAAACTTTGTACCTCTGTCTTGCACTCTGGTACCAGGTGCCCAGCCTCAACACGAGAGTTGAACCCGGAAAAAGTCGAAGCTTGCTCCAAAACCTCAGACTTCGATCAGGTGGCTACCTGCATCATCTTCTCGCCCTCCCGATCTCGACCGGCACCGAACAAGGCCAAGGCCTCGCAAGATTGGCTCTTGCTTGGCTTCCCGTTCTTTGGAAACCTTGACTGCCCTCATGCGTGGCAGCGCCTAAGTTTAAGCAGAAGCGGCCTCATTGGCACGGGAGAAGGAGGCCTGCCGCACTTCCCCATCGTTGTCAAAGATTTGAGTGGCCTCGCGATAATCCTCCACTGCCTCAGGTCGGATTTGACTAGACTCGCCGTTCCAGGGCTGCAGCTGACCTGAAAGAAACGTTGTGCTACTGATCCCTGCAGCTCTTCAGCTTCGAAACCAGAACCTCCGTGGACTTCGTCTTCTGGGCAAAAAGACCCACCCTGCATGGCTACTCCCTGCATTGCTGGCTTGCGCGCTCGCCTCATCGTATCTGCCCAGCTGACTCAGGGCATTCCCACGAAAATTCAGAATCAAGGGATTCATGCCGAGGCCATCGCCCTCCTTCAGCTGCGTTATCCCGCTATTCACTGTTGATGCAGGAAGCCGCGCATACCCTATACTCAATGAAGAACAGATAAGAACAGAACGCGGGGGATCCTACCGCGGTGCACACATGCTAGTAGAAGTAGCACTGCTGATGACGAAAAAGACTAGGCGTGGCTTTTGGACCCGGGCAACGACAGAAAACTGACGGCACAAACAAAACGCAGCTTTCGAGGCAAAACCTCCAGAGACTAAGTCTGCACGGCTCACATGGTTGAAAGACCTGCGCTGCAACGGCTTTCCGAAGCCATGATTTTCCCGAGAGCTTAACCGGTGGAGAGCGTCGTCTTCAAGTTTGACTTTCCTCAACTCTACGAGAGGCAGGCCTAAAAACGGCATGCACTTCAGCAAGTACTTACTTCCTGTGCAAAGAATAGGCCGATTCCAACACCAACCTGCACAACATGCCTGACAGTCACCTTTCGTGCGAACGCGGCAAGCAAAGCAAGCAACGTCCAAGTTGGGTTCTGCTCGAGACAGAGAGAGCTTCGGAGAGTTGCGCTGGTGAGCTCGGGCCGTCTTGCGTGCCACCTGAAAGACGGGGCCCTCATCTAATCTCAAGCTTTTAAGCCGACCATTTCGGAACCTTGCCACGCGTAACGCCTCATACAATGTGAACACAAAACTCACAAAACAGCGAACATGACACATTGTTTACGCGCGGCTTGATGCTGGGAGATTCCAAACATCATGGACACACTGACAAAATGTCCTTGCTCAGGCCTGCAAACAACAATGGAAACCCAGCTTGTGCCCAATAACATGTTATGTTGCCTTGGCTCCTGAATGGTCGCGTCGCCTCTCAGCGCCTTATCGGCCCGACCATCTTTGGGTCGCAAGGCCTTGATTGCTCTGCAGTTGGGCTGCAGCAGCCAGGAGCCCCAACAATGTTGCAGACATGATCTGGGAAGCTGCTTGCAGTTGTACTGGTGTCTCTTTTGCTTTGCATTGCCTAGCTTGAGGTTGAGGTCTTTCTTTCCCACATGAGATGGGGGCCGCGACCCCGGCATCACATCAGCAATTACACAAGTTGAGACTTCCGAGGATGGGGGTAGGAGCAGGATCTGCATCCAGCACACTAGACTCAAAAAAATTGCGTTTCAGACCTTGAGAAGACTCCCGTCTGCGAAAGGGGCGAGGCCCAGCTGATTGGAATATGGCAACGGCGGAAGGCCTAAATGCCCCCACCGATTCACGCTCGTCCAACCCCAAGCGTAGGAATGACCCCCCACACCCAGCAAGGGCCGGCGTTTACGGCCTCCAAATGAGCGATGGAGACTTAAGCTAAATTCTCTCTGTCTCTCTCCTCCCTCACCCCCCGCGGACTTAAATTTTGGCAAGTAAAACAAACTTGATGAAATGGCTTCTAGGGGCATCAATGGCCTTGGTGTAGTCTTTGGCTGCCCCCTCCCAGTTTTTGAGCTCCTCCTTGGCCAGCCCTCTCTTGACCAGAGCATCCGGATATTCACCTGGCCCATGATATTGACCGCAAATTGTCAAGTGGCAGCTGTCAAAATGTTGGGCACAGTTGGAGTTTGATGCTTCAGAGTGATTAGCGGACATTGACATTAAGGTTCGCAGCATCTTGAACACATCAATATGTCGATCATGTCTAGCACTTGCTTAGCACCGATAGGGTTGCGACCGACCCATACTGGAAGATTCCTAAGATCTGCTTCAGCCGTACCATAACCAGTACCGAAGACAGGGTCATGATGTTGACAAGCGCCTGTATGGAAGGTGCGGCTTCAACCTCGACACAGACTAGTTAAACACTCCGAGCTCTGATCTTCAAGAGGGTCCCTTGCAAAAATCCATGAATCACGGCTTGTGAAGGCTTACCTGGACTGAGACAAATAAACAGACTCCTCACATCCCTGTCCCTGATCGTTTCGGCGCTTCTTCATCGAGGTGACTGTACATGAGCTTGTCTGGGTTCTGCCGCAGGTCTTCTTCCATAATGCTGATGGCCACATCAAAATCCTCCACCGCGCCGGCTGCCTTTTCCTCAACATTTCTTAACATTCAACTGAGGCATGATCCTGTTTTCCACTTAGACGAGTGCAAAACTCACGTTGAACCATTTTTATATCATTCGATTTACATCTGAAGCACCGTGGCAGTTGGGGTTCAAATTCCATCTAATCTACCTCGCAAACAGAAATTCCTATTTTCTCACCCCAGTCTCTGGAAGCGTGCCACCCACCATATCATTCAAAGCGATGCGGGCACGGGCACGACCAAGTCGCAGCCTCGCCTTTTCCTCCACTATGGCAGGAGCTGTGATGGCTCCACTTTCCCATTTCTGAATTGCCTCGGCTCTTGCCAGGCATGCCATGGCTTCATGACACCAGATGGTGCTTTGTCCAAAGCATCAGGATCATCTGGGTTGTGGTGCCCCTATTTACTTAAGGACAGAGCTCCGTGCACTATCTAGCCGAATCTAGCCTGAATCTTGCCCAAGCAGCATTCCCCAGAGTCGCCTCTGCCTCCTCATAAACTGAAGCTGCATTCGGTATTCTTGGATCACTTGCCAGCTTAGCAAAAGCACCAGCGATTTCGAACAGCTCGTCCTTGGTGGCCTGAGTTTGCGGTTGTGCCTCATATGCCTTGAGCGTAGGACAAAATACTGCAACACTACTACAACAATCAAAGTACGCGGCCCTGTACCATGACCCTGGGTGGTACCGGTGGATCCCAGACATGTGACCACGATCCTGGTATCGCGCTGGGGCAACTTTTAAACGACACCCAAAAGCCACAAAGATTCCAGACAGTGAGTCAACTCTTTTTGTTGCTCCGTGGTGCAGGGCGCGGAGCAGCAGCTACAGCGGCAGAGATCAGAAGCCGCCGTGGCAGCTGGCAACAACAAATCTTGATATTAATCCATCTGTTCATGGCTTAGAGGGAAGTGATACAAGCTTGCAAGTGCATAAACTCAACACACAGGTATCCGGAGCATGCGAAGCCAGAAGTGTCAAAGCTGTCAGTTTTGCGCTCCCTGCTGTGGCCTCGACCACAGCAAAGCCGACATGCAGAGCTGGCAGCAGGAGAAGCCACGCGCTCACCAAAGCTGCCCAGGCACGCCGCATCTAAAACTGGCTTAAGAACACCGCTGATCGCCTGCTGCTAGTTCAGCGATTACGTTGGAATGGACTGGGTAAATGGTCAGCCACACCGCGTTCTTCCATGTTATGGGCCCCGATTCTGGAGCGACTGCGGACGAAGGCGTAGCAGAGCTGACATGCAGCGCTGACATGCAGAACCGCGTGCACCACTGGCTTTTCAGTCAGAATGGCTGGGTCCGTGCATCAACCTGGAAGCACACTGAGTGTTCAACCTTTGTGCGGCTCGGCCTTTACTTCCTCCTGAGGAGCACACTGCATTGAGAGAGTCCAGAGCTGCTGGCATCGGATGGGCTCCTTGTGGCTCTCGCTGTCGGCTTCCGCATCACCACCCTGGGTGCCATGGACCCAGATGGAGTTATGCCGTTCAGCTCTGCTAGTCCAGTGTGTTATAGTTTTAGCTGCATTTTGAAGCTAGTTGGCAATCAGAAGGCTCAGAAGCCCTTGGTGGTCCACCGCGGGCAGCCTGGGCATCACCAGCTTTTTCTTCTGCAGCCGGAGTGGGGGCAGCAGCACCTCACGGGGCAGCTAATGAGATGCTTGGACTCCCAAGAAACCGAGAAGATCCAAACCCTCAGGCTTTTGGAGCCTTCTGCAGCTTTGGAACCGGCGCCATTGCTGGAGGTGTCAGCTGGTGCAGCCTCTCACTCAGCCCATGAACGCATAACTTCATCCTTTGGAGTGGAGATGGAATTGAAACACAAAACTCAAACTCGGGTGCAGCGCCAGCAGCAACTGACATGTTGGCTCATATGCAAGAGGGTCAGCCAGCTATCACCACAATGCTCCGTCCTGTTCGATCTTCTGTCGCTTCTCAACTTGCCTCAGCAGACTTGTCGTAAGGACTCTCCAGGATTCATGATTGCCTGAACTCCAACCAGGTGTTGCAGTCACGTCTTTCAGCTGTCCGCGCGCTTGTTTATGTACTTTAGGAGCTAGCTCCGGAACTACGGATCGGCCATCAGCGGGCAGTGAGATAACAACCTAAACAAGGAGTTTGGAGTACCCTTGCAAGTACCCAGGTCTCTTCATTATTTTCCACCGGCAGAATTTAAGACTAATAGGATTCACTCCAAGCTGCTGACCGTCAAAACCGCGCAAGCGTCAACTGAGGAGGCCGCCGGAAGGCTTTTGCTTCCTTCGGCCTTTTGTTCGAGGCCTGGGCGAGCCCCAAGAAGCGGTTCTAATTGCGAGCTTCTGACTCTTGGTTTGTTAGACACCGAGTCAAGGAACGTCCAACTTTGAATGGAATTCCGTCATCATCCGTCACGCGAGATGCTCTGCAAACTTTGCGACAACAAGTGAACTTGGAAAGCAGCTGTACCATCCCCTGCTGCATCTTCTCCGGCTTCAGCCACTGGCGGCACCTGCTCACAGACCCATGAATTCCCAACCTCCGCCCAACAGCAGCGCAAGAAAGCTTTCTGTGATTGTCCGATCTGTCCAAGTTCTGTGCTTGCAACTGTCTTGCAAGGCAGCCTGCTGCTCCATCTGGACAGCCAGCTGCCAGCAGCTAGGACCTTGTAGCTTAAGCCATAGCCGAGACCTGCGGCGATCAGTCTTCTTGTTTGGACCAACAAGCCACAATGGAGCAGAGGAATGCGCGCTGTGCGATGCTTCTTTCTCCAACCTTCCACAGGCACGAACAGCCAACCCAGCCCATCTTTCGCGTAACGCATCATCTGGTGAAGCTGGATGGATGTTCCATGCAAAACGCCGCTTTACAAATATCTTCGCAATGCTGCGTGGCGAAATCTGACAAACCTGCACGGTCCTTCAGCTCTGAGGTTCTTGCTCTTCCCCTGAGAGCGCAATCAACAAAACCCTTGCATCTGGAGATTCTGTCTTGTAGCTGGCTCTGGGTCCCTCTCTGTTCTTCTATGGGTTATGGGGAGCCCGAAGGCCCCGCTGGGCACTGGGGCTGGGCCCCAAAAGCCTGGTCCCCTTCCCAGGAGGCCCCGTGCTGCCCATTGAGTGTGAGTCAAATCCATGGAAGAGCAAAAGCCTGCATGAACAAAATGAATTCCAGCCGGTCTGGCCCGATCTGCTGAAATGCGCCCCTCACTTCAGCCACAGCACCAGACCTCAGAGCTGCATAGGGCTGCATGTGGGAGTCAACGCAGATTGCTCACAGCCCAGCATATTCATGACAAGAACCAAGAGTCGCGTCTTTTGCGAGCAGCGAGTTACGGCTCAGACAGTCTAAGTTACGTCTCGTGTGCCGATGCTGCCCGTGCCGCGCCGAAGGACGAAGCAAGCTACATCTCAAACACTCTCAAACGCCAAACCAGGGCAGTGGGCAGCATTGGCGGTGCGTTTGGCGGCGTGGGAGGAGTACGGAGCATTGCGGGGCATTCCCGCGGCAAAGCTGCAGCTTTGCCGCGGGCCGCTTGTCAACGTCTGCGTCCAGCTGACACACATCTTGGCACTCGCTGGCTGAAGTGCCCATCATCACCCAAACAGTGTCTCAGCCAGGAGGCATCTAGGCAGGTCCTTTTGTACTGGGCTCACCCAAAACGTTAAAAACAATGGCTTCTTGTAAGGAGCGTGCATTCAGTTTCATTTGAACATGAAATGGTCGGATTCTGATGAAAAAATCATCTGGTGGCCCAGCGCAGTGACCGGAGGGCTTGGCTTTTGGCGTCACTGATGTCAGTTGCCAGCCTACTCCTTGTAGATGAACCTTGGATTCTACTCTTGGCGGAGACAGGCAAGAAGCGAATAAAGCTTGCGGTCTTGTCCTACACTGGCTGCAACTTCTTTCCAAACATCATATGAAATATGAAGGCTCATACAAAGCTTGAACTGTAATCTACCCGCCACAAACTGTCACGCCAAGCTAGACACGCTGGCAAACTGATCAAGCCAGACATGCCAGACTGAGTAGTCAAAGCCCAGGGTCGAGGTATGTCTGGAGTTGTCCCACTCCACTGGTGGCTTGTCCCCACTTCCTACAGCGACAGAAAAACTGGCAGCATTGAAGCAAAGCTCTCCATCAAACAACACGAAGAAAAACACAGCACAAGGCCTGACTGAAAACACCGTCATGCATCTCAACAACAAACACGCACGTATTTGAACACAGCAGCGCGATTCAGTACTGTCCTGTTCAGAAGGGTACCTGTACTACTTCTCCATTCACCAAGGGCCCTTGAGGGGCAGGAGCCCTAGTACAGAAGCTTATGTGCTGCAGGAAAGTTGCCACCATACTCGTTGATGAACTCCTCCAGGGTATAGGCCTGGCCGAGACATGGAGACCCTGCCGGCTTGCCCCAGCCATCAGAGAGCAATTAAGCAAAACGATAATGGAAAACAAGCTGAGGAGGTGCTAGCCTTCAGACTTCAGTTTCTTTATATCACACTGCCTTACATGACTGTCTCGAGCTCCTTCTTTCACTTCCCGACCCATGTCGAAGCCCTTCCCTTGTACACCGCATCAGCCCCCTAACATCCCTGAAGCCCGAAATGAATACATCTACATATCCCAACTTAGAGAACCCAGAAAAGTCTTGGCCTGGCCATCAGCCGGATCAATCCGTCTTTCAATGCCCTTGGCCAAAATCCTCGCCTCAAACAGGAGCTCAGCCTTCTTCGCAATGGGCTTACTAAGACTGACCCCGCTGTTTCTAGTGTTGTCACTCGTTTGCTGTCCGTACTGCAATATTTAACTTGCGGTAGCCTCAGTTTCTCTTGGATTCTTAAGCTTTCCTTTTGCCTCCAAAATGCTCCTCTCCTGCTCCGGAATAAATAAATGCTGCAAGTTGCTGTAGTTGAAGAAGTCCTTTTTCACCAGCATCGCACTATCAGCACGAAAAACGAGGGCTTGGGCTACACACCTCACGGATGTTAAGCAATAACGAGTGTCATCATGGCCACAGAAGCAAGGACAGCAAGGAATTTCGAACGTATCTAGATTGCGGTCCCTACCTCCGAAACGCAAATAGTTGGACCTTAGTAGGAGCAGCATGAACGACTGTCTCAGCGGTCCTGTCGCTTTACCTCTGCACAAAGACAGAAAAACAAATGATTCCCAAAACACGGCAACTAAGAACCTTGTCTCTGGCCGCCTTGGGCGTTGGCTTCCAGGCTGTCGTACTAGCATGTTTTGTTTGTGGGCTGTCATACTGGCATTTTTTCGGTGGCTTTTGGGGATCACTTCAAGTTTCACCACAGAGCGTGGGCTGTAGTCAATGCTGATGAACGTCAAAGCTTCTCGGGTTTCCACATGCTGCCCCCGGCGATTGATGGTCACCTCGCCTTCTTGATCTCAGTGTCATCATCACTGAAGCCAAACTCCTCCTCCTCTTCTACTTGTTTGCGTGCTGCTTCGCCCTTCTTCCTCTTTTTGTCCTCCCAGCAGAGACGCGGATTGAGGGATCTGACAGGGAGGCAGAAGAAAACACCATCCTTCATCTCCACGTGAACTTCTGGAGGCGGAGGCAAGGGAGGCGCAGCATCCTCGTCATCGTCGGAATCAAGGACCTGGGTCAGGCACGTCTCGGCTTACGTTCGCTCCTGGCAAAATCTGGGTTATGCAGGAATGACCCTGCGCATGTGAAGCGCTTGCCGATTATTGGTGTTGTCCTCTCTCATGGGCTGCACGACGGAATCCCTTTTCTTCTCGTGATTTGGAGGCAACATGATAGCGACGCTGACCGGTCGTTGGTTGTGAGGAACTGGTAGGCCCTGGTAGGCCTTATTGAGAGGTGCTTGACGCAGCTCTCTGAGCACCCCGCACTGATGGGGGCATATTTTCGGAACAGCTCGAAGTTGTCACTCTGAAGCCTGCCAGAGCGCCGGTCTGTTTTCAATGTTGATTTAAACGTGCCGCAGAGCTACTTGCTACCGGTCAGGCTTGTAGTCTTGCCAAGACTAGGCGCAGTCTGAAGCATAGTAGAGCCTTCAGTCCTCTTGCACGTCTTTCTGCTGTGCAGCTGGGTGGCTGTTTCTGCTGCTTGGGGCTGAAGAGGTGGATGTGGCCCCGGATCAGATTCAGGCAGTCAGTGGCAATGCTGCCCTGCATGCAACAGCTGAAGCCCAGCAAAAAAAGAATAGAGGCGTCTTCAACAACCTTCAAAACACAGTCCGTGTCTGCACACGAAGGACCCCAACTCTTCGCTCGCTGAAAGTGGACGCCTTCATGGCGCTTTGACATTTCAACGTCACTTGCCGCTCCAAACCTAACTCAAACTCCTGTGGCACAAAACACTAAAAACACGCCCGCCTTGAGGCCTTCCAGAAACCTTCTGTGAGCTACGATGTTGTACCTTGGAAATGAAAGCACCAAGGCTGCAACTCCCCGCCATGGCTAGAACCGTTCTTGTTACCTGTTCCTGCTGTTCCCGCTCTCCAAGCTGCAGCGGGTTGGGCTTGATTCTTCCTTCTTTCGCCGCCTGCGAGGCAACAGACGACCTTCCCAAATCGAGGCAACCATGCGCCCTAAGTTTGAACAACAAAGCCCCAGCCCTGAGGGACGTCTATTGCAAACATGGTCTGAAGGAGCCTGCACAGTGGCTCAGAAAATCCTACGAGACCCAGTGCGACAGGCTCATGAGGAAAGAGCTGCTGCGGTAGTGAACTTTGTGTGGAGCCATGGGCCCTTGCATACAACAGTAGAATTGCGCAGAGGTACAAATTGGAGGCCATTCCTGCCATAACTGAAATCACACGGCTTTCGAAAGTAAACGGGTCGTTCGAGGCTACATTTCTCACCAATCATCTTGGCACTTTCGCCTTGCAGGCTTTGAAGAGCCAGCGAAGCCGATCCATCGGCTTCTTGGGGAAGATCTCCTCCCACCTTAGGCATGTGTACGTCGGCTTGCCATGCTCGGCAATCTCAATACGCAGCTGCGGCACGACATTGTGACGTACTCTTCCTGCTCCTTCACTTCCTCTTCTTTGGTCACCTTATTCATGGGACAAAGTAGGTAATCACGTTGGAACGTCTGGTGTGGTTTCCATGTGCTTCGTCTGGCTTGACAAACCCATACAACAAAGAAGAACCGCACAGGCAGCCAACAGCACACCATGAACTTGCACAAAGGCCCGTTTGGCATGCTCTGTTTTCCCGGACACTTTGCAACCAAGCACCTTCCGCTTCCGCCTGGAAACAACCTGCACTTTGATACGACTCGCGGGATCATGCAGGATGCTGAGTGGAAACTTAGCCCTCCGGCCCTCAGGAGCTTACCCTGTCAACACACCAGCATTTCTTTATCCAGCTTTAGTTCTTGTGCTGCAGATTTTTGAGAATGATCCACGTTGGCCGTGGTCCTCATAGAGTTGTGCCCTGCTTGCAGTTTCCCAAACCCAGACCCGAAATCTATGCCGAAAAATGTACATTGCAATTTTGCACTACTGTTGCAGTTCAGGACTCTCTTCCTGTTGACCCAAGGACATCGCAGAGAAGCGGAAGCAAGCTGGATCAAGCAAAAGCATGTGGTGCCCCGCAGAAGCGGTTGCTTTTGCCAAGCCGGCTAAGGATCTCAAGACACTTGGTTCTAAAATCTCTTGCTACTGGGAAAGTCAACGTCGGCCTCCGCGGGAAGTGGCGCCTCCTCGCGAGGCGCATCGTCGGGGTCATCCTGGTGGTTGCTGAAATGCTCCGTTGGTTTGACCAAAGGTTCACCCAGGAAAGGCTGTGCACATGGCTCTTTGACAATGCCAGTCCAGCATGAATGGTGTCGGCTACATTAGGACGAGGGTACACTCAGACGTCCAGCATTCAGAAGAATTTCCGAAATTGTCACCTAGCAAGCTGGGCTCTGGAAGGGGTAAGAGATCTGGATGATCTGAGCCTGAAGCGAAGAGTTTAAGAGTTTTGCTGGAGGCTGGAAGGGCCCGCTTTGCTGGGGGTTCCAACTTTCAGTCTGAGAGCATGCCACGAATCAATCCTGCAAAATTTGGCGCGCAGCTGTGTGCTGCACGCAACACAAACTTACGTACTTCCAATCCCTCACCAGAATGTTTACCTCTTACAAGCAAATGTATAGAATCAGCGCAGAGCTTTCACGTGCACTTCTGACAGCCCTGTCTGGCCTCACCCCAGGCAGGTCTATCGCCCATCGAAGCTACCTAAGATGCTCGGGGCCGGGCTACGGGAGCGCTTTGAAGTTTATGGCTTCTCACTCACAAAGCGCCAATCAAGGTGCGCAGAACATGTGAAACCCAGGGAGAACTGAGGTACTATACTGTGTATTTACATGGTACGCTCAAGGGCTGTTGTCATGCTGCCACTGCGAACTTGTCGGTGACTCCATTGTGGCATTCAGAAGGATTCGCTTCGGTTTACTGCTGCTTCATATACTTCTCGAATGGCATCAAATGGACGGATTCCAAACCAAAAGCCACTCTTGACTGCACGATGGTGTTGAATACTTGTAGTTTCCAAGCTGTCGTTGTGATGGCTTTGTCCCAGAAAATCTTGAGTTGTCGAGCAGTCGTGATTGCCATTGCAGTTCGGTTCTTCACTTCTGTTGTGTCATCTACTGCGTCCGTCAACAATGAGCCTAAGCAGGTGACACGTTTTTTCCTTGGCACGTTTGATCCAGCTCGGAAATCGATTGTTGAAGTGTGTCTGTTGGTGATTGTGTTGACGCATCTGGCACAATCAAGCCCCATGTTGCAAGACCAGGATTACGTTTCTATTGTGGTCAGACGCGTTGATGGAAGCAGCCTGATTTCCAAATATTAGTGTATCATCCGCGCAGAGAACTTCTGAGAAAATGGGTGGAATGGGTTCTCTCTGCTTAGCGGTGTTTACTCCATTTGTATTTTATCTCGAAAAAGAACCGACACGGATGAATAAGCATGGTGGACACCCGTGTCTTTTTCCAGCAGTTCATACCATCAAACCGGATTCCCCTTCAGTGTCTTTGAACTTTGGACGTGGGTAAATATTCTGTAAATTTCAGGTCTGGAACTCCTATGCGGGTGAGGGCTTCAAAACATTGGCCAGGGACAGTGTAGCCAAGTGCTTAGCTTGGTGCAACCTGGTCGGACCACGGTTAGGCCCCAAGCTTGGAGAAGATACGGGTCTGGTTGAAGCTACCGGCCACCTAACTAAGAAGCGCCGCACACAACACGGGGAACAGCTGGCTACCGAGGCCCGTTTCGTCGAAAGAAGGCCGAGGCCTTTGGCCCGTTCACCGCAAAGCACCCGGTGCCTCCCTTGAGAGAGACAGCCACCACCAACTGGACAAACATGCGATCAGTAGGATCCACGTTGTGAGCTACAGTCTTGACTCCTAGCATCCCCTGAATGACCCCTGTAGCAGTCCCCTATATAATCCCCTATATGACCCCCTTACAGGAGTTTAGATTAATCATGGTTATCTTCAGGTTCAGGCTTTAGAGCTTTGGAATCCTTAAGCCCTAAACCGCCTTGTCTGTCTCAAGCCCGAACAACGAAAAATCCAACACCGGGCGTTTGGAATGTGTGGTGACTTCGGCATCCTGCTTTTTACCTCCCTTTCTCCAGGGAGGTGCTCAGAAATATGCACTCGAAACGGTTCCATGGCTTCGCCAAATCCCCTGATTTATGTAAAGAAGCGGGCAAACAGGCTGCGCGCCTTAGATAGGCGGCGGCTGAAAAGGTTTACGATAAGAGGTGGTAGCTGGTTCAAAAAAAATCCAGGAATTTCGTTGGAAAGGTTCTCATCATATTGAGGAGCAAGCAACTGTTTGGAGTAATCCGGGAAGTACCTCAAGCCCTGCCACAAAAGCACCTTCAAATTTTCTCATTCGCGACGAGGGCAGGATTCCTTTTGTGAAGCCAGGAAACAAATGTGACAGGACATGAGAAGGTGGGCATCTCTGCAGCTGGAGTGCGTGCATACGGGCGCAAAGTTTTGCTGCGGCAGTCAGAAGTGACCGAACTAAGGCCAAGGCTAAGCTCAAGAGAGCAATCCTTGGTTACTTTGCCTAGTTTTGTTCCTGTAACCCTGGCGCTCCGCCTGGGCACGGCAATGGACAGCATGGAGGTGTGGCCACCTTGGTCGTAAAGCTTCAACAAAACCCTGGGCTACGGACAGCTGCCAGGGCAGTGCTGTTTGGGTAGGGAGCATTTTCGTTCTTAACACCTAGACTCCACTTGTACCGGGGATGAGGTTTCTGCCCTTATGGACAATGTCTGGGTGCGCAACAAAATGCGTCCGTGTGATGCTTGGGTGTTGGGTGGCGAACTTTAACCAAGACCCCTTGCCTTGACGAGCAATCCGGTGCGCGGGCACACGGGCGCGTGGTCGCCGAATCGGTCAACTGCCACTACAAACCCATGGCCGCGGCCGCACGTGTTTCCTCGTAGGGGAGGGGGCTGCCGCAAAAGCGTCGGCACAATACAAGCTGCATTGCGGACAGTTTTGAGGCACGGACTTTCGGGACTGCCGGCACAATGAAAGCAAAAGTAGTTGCCGGCTCAGACGGGACCGCTGCAAGCCAAGCGCCTGCATATGGTCCGGCCTGGGAATGCAAGAGCGTGCAGGAACCAGGCGGCAAGTTTGGCATTAGCACACTTTCGCAATAATAGGTCTTGCGAGCGACGCGAGCATCCGACAGCCGTGCGACCTGTCCCGTGCCGTGGTCTATGTTATCGAATGGTATGTCCCAATCTAACATAATAATGGCGATGATGTTCCCACTTGTTTCAGCAAGATCTTGCAGTGCACGCGCGAAAAATGCATGATTTGTGCTTTGGGATTTTCTGGAGCCATATTGAGTTTATCCATTCATCCAATCCTTCAGTAAGCCAAGCTTTTATTAGAGCGGCAATGATTTCGTAGAATGTTTGCAATAAAAAGCTTGGCCGGTAGTTTGCCAAGAGACTGGAGTCTCCCTTCTTGTAGATGGAAACTACCGTTGTTGCATGCATGTTTGTCTCAAAAATACCTGATGCAAGTACCTTGTTGATCCCGTTCAGCAAAACATCCCTGTAGTCTCGATCCAAAAACTTGACTAGTTCTGCTTCTAGTTGATCCGACCCAGCGGTTTTATTGTTATTTGTGCTTGGCAATAGTTTTGTTGAGCTCCTCCATCGCGAAAGGACCATCGTTTACTTCAGTGTGTTCTTGTTGGAAAGTCTTAAGATTGTTCTTTGTGGGTGGTAGTATATCTCTCTGGCATTTCCACTGCTGTTCCGCCAAATATCACTGCTTTTTGTGGCTATTCTGTTCTTGGAATTCTAGTACCATTGCTATCCTTAAGCCTTGCGAATTCTAATCTCGGCTTTGCCCACCTGTGTTTATGATCTTCTAACTCTTCCGATTGGGCCTTGGTTGGTTCCAGCCTGTCTTCTCTTACTGTTGCTTTTGATTTCTTTGCTGAGGTTATCTGCTAATTCAAATTCTTCGGCTACCTTGGCCGCCTGTGCTCGTTCAACAAGACCCCAAGTTTTTGTAGATATGTAGTTTTGGTTCTGTTCGGCGCGGATCGTCGAAAATGGAACTTTTGCCGCTTCTTGCATACGTTAAGCAAGCCATTGTCAAGGCACATTGTTGTGGCAAAATCGTCACCCTGTTGGTATACTTCTCGCGTCTTTTGATTGTAGTTCTGGAGTTGGGCGTTCGCTATTTTGGTGGCTGTGTTAGCTTAACCTTCTTCCTTATAAAATTGACTATTGCCTGAATGATGATGAGCTCGTGATCCGATTCCAGGCTCGTATGGTGGGTGGTGTTAATATTCCGAATCATATCTTTTAAGGCTTGTTTACAAGCACGTGATCCATTTGAGCAAGTCTTGCATTGGTATACGGGGCTTGGAATGCGTCAGTGTCCGCATTTTGAAGGTAACTGTTTTTTCGCTGTTTTTTTGATACCAGGTGTTACTGACTATGTAGTTTGTTTGCATCCAAGTAAAATTCAATGAACAGCTCGCTATTCTCCGTTTGCGATTGCAACAGGTCCTCCAAGCAGCGGTCGTATGTTCTCTGAAAACGTATTGTCAGACATGTTCTGTTTCTGCTGGTAAATGGTGTAATAGCTTTGCATTAAATTCCGCAACTGCTATGTTGTGTCTTCCCTGAATTAATGCGATACTGCTTAATTGACGATAATACAACAGATTTTCGCCAGTCGGTCTTTCAACATGTGGTGCGTGCCAGTTATGTTTAGCTGGCCTCCTATGCGTTGCAAAGGAATGCTTATCTTCCAATTGTCATGTTGTATGAGATCTAATTTCGCTGCATGGATGGATTTGTGGCATACAGCTGCTGTGCCTAGTCTTCCCGCATGCAAATGATACACTTCCAAGGCGGTCTTTATTTTGCCTTTTGTTCTTTTGAGTTCTTGCTACGCTCTAATCTTCATAGCGTCGTCTCCTTTCTTGTCCATAATAGCTGATGTTGTGAAAATAAACTGTTGATCTACATGTATCTCTACTGTGTTTGTGCGGATGTCTGTCTATTGCAAAAACAAAATATTTAGCTTGTGCGTCTTCATCAAGTGGATGATTTTGTATGAGCTAAAATATGATTCATTTCCCTGCACGTCATGCTTCCGACCTGAATTTGCTTGACTTTTCCTCTACATGTTGGTGCGTCCGAGGTTCGCGTCATGTGTGTGCTTTCTCGGGATCCATGATACTTGCACGCCTCGAGAGCCTCGCTGTTGTCGGCGCTTGGTGCTTCTGCTGCTTTTGCGCATTGTTCTTGCAGCATTTGAGCGCCGTGTTCTCTTCATAGATTTGAAGGAAGATTTTTTTTCCAACCCCACGGACTTTTACGCCTGCCGGTAATGGGGTTTCGCCTCATGGCTTACGTGGGCCAACCATGATTTTCTTGGTCTTGGTGAAGCTTCCTTAGTTGCTGCTTCCATAAATGGTGGCTGTCCCGCATTCGCATGTGGGGGGAAGGTCGCTAAGGTATTTCTTATGTCTTTTCTTCCATGAAACGCCTCTCACGGAATCGATGTCTGTATTTGTCTTTTGTTGTGTGCTTGCTATCTTGTTCTTGATGGCATCTTTTCGTATACGACGGCTTCTTAGTCATCTGTACTACAAAATGTTTGCGCTGTAAAGGCACTACATGCTCGGAAGGCATGCAGCGCCTTGATGGGTCGGTGGATGCCGGCTTGGGTGCCGCTTCAAACTTATCTACGCTGATGCGTCTTTGGCACTTAGCAATTACGGGCCCTACATTTGGGTCAGGATGTTTTACGGCGAGATGATTTTGGTCATGATGGTTTATTGCAATTTGCCCATGTGTCTATGTTTACCACGCACTGCTGGCATCCCTACATTTGTCTCAGGAAGCGCCCTTGATGCAGCAACGCACTTTTGACCATTTTCCGCTGCATTTTGATACATTGTCCTTGCGACCGGGGCTGCTGCAAGTACGCTGTGTTTAAGGTGTTGATGGAACATACCGACCTACCTTTTTTCCGATCAGCCGGCTTTTTCCAGAAAATCTGTCAGCACCATCTCTGTCACCCGTGCTGTGCCTCGTTCCCCCGCTACCTTCCTACTCTACGACCTCCTGTCTCATTGCGATCTTGTACTCGTCGCATGGTATGCATCCAGTTTGTCACCTGGATGAATTGGAAAGTGAAGGGATACTGGACTCGAGTTTCCTGAGTGTGTTCTGCCTGCTCTTGTCCCTGCCTGTTGCTCTTGCCTCTGCCCTTTCTACGTCCCTTTGCTGATGTAACCATGGCTGGAAACTTGTTCTCAAAGGAAGCCGACGAACATGTCAAACGGCATGCTGCTGTTGATGTTTGCGACGCCAGAGGTGACGTTGTACGTGATGCAGTTGACGGAGTTTTCCCACCATGCTGGGGGCAAAATTCTTGATTCGCAGCGGTTCCTTCAAAGTCATCATTGCTGTTTGCAGCGGTACATCTTTGACCCGGTCCCAAATCGGAAACCGTGGCTTGAAAAGGATTTTTCCATTGTTGCTAGTGTTGATTTCAGATTTCTTTCCAAGGTTTTGCGTAGTTTCTGTGGACCACCATTCTGGGATGCCGGGGGGTACTTCTCCTGTTGCCAATCGAACAATTTCTTTCGAAGCCAGAGCTGTGCCAGTTTGATGTGGGTCTGGGGTAATTTGGTGTCTGCTCGAACTTGATGGCTGTGCTATCTCTCACTGGGCCAGAATCCTTTGGAAATTCTTGCTGCTTTCATATAGCAGTCTATGAACTTTTCACGATGTTGGAACTCATCCTCGATTCGGGTAATTCCCTTGTATTTGGTCAAGTTGATCATCAAGACCTCGTTCGCGGTAGGGATTCTATCACTGTCTGCCTGCGATTTGAGCATGAAGAGTAATTGCTTCTGGTGTGTGTTCATGCGGTCGTTCATCTGAACAATTTGCTTGCGAATTGATTCTAGCTCAGCGCGTGGCTCTATGTTGCCTACCTCCATCTCTGTCTGATCACCATGAAAGCGCCTGCACTCTGGTCAGGAGTTTGTACTGGTGTCAGTTGTCGCTTGGTTCCTTTGCTTCCTCAGCCTCCGCAGCTAGTTGCTTTGCTTCATCATTTGCGGCCAGTTCTGCGAAGCTCGGACCTTTGTGCCCTCTGCCTTTTGCAGTGGCCCATTGCCGTGTAGGCGTACGCATCTTGTTGTCCTAACCTAGTCTTGATTGAGCCCAACTGAAACTGGCTATGTAAAACATGGCTTCTGGCTTCAGGCTTCAGTATTGAATGGCATAGACAAGTAAGACAGTCAATTGACTCCCCGCAAGGAGAAATGCGCTGACAAGATTTTTGGAAGATAAAAATGCCTGAGCATGTTGCATATGCTCCAGGTTCATGTAGATTAGGGCACAGAGGTCATGCTAACATAGCTGGTGTCCAAAACATGGAACCTGATCACGTGTTAACAGCTCCGTCCATATGTTTGGGAAGTATTCTTATTAGAGTTAGAGGTACCTGGAAGAGCAGCTATAGCCCTGGCAAAGCGGGGCGTCCTCATGTCAAGAACCATAAGTTCACCCGCAAGAATCTGTCTGCCTAACGAGGTACACGCAGCCACCTCCACGCGCGGCCCACATGAGACCCAGAAGCTGCGGAAAAGCGCTTGGAACTCAAACATGCACAGAGACCACAAGGATGTGGGGCGGGCCCATGTGGCCAGGGTTTACACTTGCAGGCTGCAACTGTGTCTCGGAGCATGCGGTTGGGAAAGGCATCTCATGAGGAGTGACGTTTGCAGGCGGTGCACGGCACAAGACTTGCAGATTTCTTTTGATCTGCAGAACGTAGGTCAGTCAGATAGTTCACTGTTAGAAGCACAGGAAAACTCGCGATGGCCATTGGGCTTGCCTTGCGAGCGCAGAACATGTGCACTTTTCAGTTCCCGCGGCATTTCACAGGCCCCTTGAGGGCTTGCTCTTCTGGTTAAACAGGAAATGATTGCTCCTCCAACCACCGCTGGTCTGCACTTCTCGCGTCTGCATCCTCCGAGGTTTGGCGCCCAAATGCACTGTTGCTCGCATCTGAGGCAGATGCAGACACTGAAGCCTCCTCAGGCAAAAGCGCAGCATCAAGCTCGAGGACAAGCATATCCACATCTGAGGAGTTGTCATCCTTCTGCTCATGGGCCTCGATGTGGTCGCGCATGTTCTTGGACTGCTGGCTCAAGTACTCATGCACAGCCTCAATTCGGGAGCCAAAATACTGCTCTGGAAAGAAGCTTTTGCGCTGCTGCACTACGGTGTCCCCGAGTTGCGCAAAGCTCTGTTGGATGATTGAGCAATCGCGCTCCTTGCGCATCTTCAGGAGCTGCACCACCATGATGCCATAGAGTCCCGTGAGGGTGTCCACCACCCGGACTTTGTCACACTGAACCTCTTCGCCAGAGGCTGTCCGGTGGCCCCGTTTACAGCAATCCAGTTGCCCATCATACACGCGCAACAAGTCCACAAAGTCATCCTTCAAGCCGTGAGGCCCCATAAAGAGCAGCGGTTGCAGCTTGCCTTCGCAGACCATGTAGATGCGCTGCTTGTGGTGGAAGTCCCCATCCATTGAGGCATCTGAAGATTGGACTGTGACTTGGACATCTGCTAACACCTCATCGTCAGCGTGTTCAGATTTGATTGTGCTCACCCTTTGGGTCATGAGCATGTTGTTTTGCGCGTGATCCTTTTGCATGGCAGTCATTAGAGCACAGAACACCTCCAATCTGCACCAAAACCGCCCCGAGTAACTCGTAAAGTTACATGGCACTTTTGTGTTCGAGTGTAGCACCTGGGGAGCGATGACCACAAATTCAGAGCAGGCGGACACATAGGCTGGCAGGGAAGTTACTGCCAATTGCTGCTGCTCTGCAGATCGCTGCGGGATGCTAGAGTAATCTACCCAAATGTAGATTTGATCTGTTCTTAGACGCCTGGAATGCGCCAGCTCTTGGATAGCATTGAGCATATCTTTAAATTGGTGACCGGCAGGATCCGGGGACTCGGATGCCAGCCACTGATGTGAAAAGAATACGATGCAACCCTTCCTGCGAAGCTTTGATGCTGCCGAGGGCGTGTCAAGCATGACCAACAGCTTCTTATCTCGCAGCAGCTCGTGCTGTACAATCTTCCCCAGCTTCACGAAATCAGTGGCTCGCAGGACAGCCATGGGAAACTGCATGTACTTGCACCTCTTCATCAACTTCTTTGCCCCGGCAACAAAGCCAACATGTTGAAGCTCCTTCTCCAGGGAGGTCTTGTCCCTAACCTGTATGACCTCCAAGTAGAAGCCGTTGAGCGCCATAAGAAGCATGTCAAGAACCAGAGACACGATGACTGGTGACTCTGCTCTTACCTCTACAGGCCGCCAGATGATGCTCCAGGTCAACCCAACAGGGTGCGCCCGATGGGTCAGTGGCAGAAGCGCAAAGAAATGAATAGAGCAAACCAATACAGCGACCAACCAGGAGCCAGCAAGACGCCACCTCGTGGAGTTGGGGAGATGCATCACAAGAGACATGACTCCTGAGGAGCAAAGGACTGCCACGAAGGCACTGAGGACCATCATGCCAATGTCATAGTGGATGATGAAGGGACCCCTTTCAGAGAGCATGCCCACATAATGCATTGAGCCGATGCTTAAGGCCAGAATGACAGTTGACACGAGTAGCCGTACGGCAGCTTCCCCATCCAGTGATATGCGCGGAGCAGATGCCTTGCGGCTCAAAGCAATATGTAGCGCAAGGGTTGACAGCATCCAAGCCAGAAGGGCAGACAGCGCTGTGATCAGCAAATCGAAGCCCATTACCAGTGGGTCTTTGCCACCAGATTCTTGCCCACCCCACAGGCTGACACTTCGCATGGCCACAAAATGCATCACCCAAACCGTACAGACTCCAAGCCCAAGGCCACACTGAAAAAGCAGGATGAAATACCACCGTGTGTTTCGAACCAGACGGATATACGCTGAGGTTGTCAGCGTCGCAAAAGCACCGACAGCTGCTATCAAGCCGGATAGGAACACCATCACAGCGTCGAAGTTCATATGCACAACCTCTCCTTCTATGTAAACGCTTGGCATCTGCCAAAGCCTGCGGCCAGCGGGGCTATGGGCCTCCGCTGCATTTGCAAGGAATTCAACGGCAACCACGGCCGCAAGTGCAATTCGGGGAAGCACAATGCCAGAGGCGGAGAGGGTTGCACATGGTGTGCAAATTGGTGCGGGCATGCGTTTTAAACGCTTTTGAGCCCACATAGCTGCAGCAGAAAGCTAGCTGGACAGCTGCCGGGACATCAAGACCCGAAGCCCTGCCAGAGCAGCAGAGAAGCAGTCTTCAAAAACCCTCTGAGAAAGCCTCGGCTGCGTATGAGAAGCATTGCGATCCACAATCAGGATGCTGAAGACAAGGTCTACAAACTACAGAACCTGAAACACAAGCTTGGGGCCAAGAAAACTCTCTATATATGCCAGTGTCTAAAAAGGCGCTAATTACACAAACGTCAGGTGGCCTCAGCACTCATTGCTGAGGCATGATCAGAACTGTCGGGACACATGCTTTTGATGGCAGGGCTGAAATTGCGGGAGCTGAGTCCGTGACAATCGGCATGGCTCCTCGGCAACGCGAGTTGCTACCTGGAAAGCCACGGAGAGCGCCAACAATTGTTCTGCACTTCAGCTTTGGCGCTTAGGGCTTAAGCATCAGCATGCCGAACCGACCGTGTTCCATCATGTCTATCTACTGGTTCGGCATCCCTGGTTGTGTTCTGCCAGGTATATGGCTGGCTCCGTCAGAACTTTGGATATTCCAGTGGCTATCCATAATGAGTCGCAAAGCAGAACAACTGGGGTCTACCTCTCATTTAGCGATTCAGAATCAAGGCTCTTCAGGGATCAGCTGCTTGAGGCAGGAAGACATGCAGCCGCTGCATTTTCTCCCGCGCTGCTGGCAAAGTTCTGCTGATTGTTGTATCAGCCCCCTGAATCAAGCACCAAGGTTGCCGCCACACGCCACGTCCTTACTTCGGATGCTGCGCCTACTACTCACTATACAGCACTCTCTGAACTTCTGAACTGTATACGTTGCCTGGTTTAAGTCCTGGGCTAGTTCGGCGAAGTTCACGTGCGTCTCGCCGGGATCTTCTTCTTCTCTCGCGCGGCGCGCTTCTTTTCGCGGCGCTCCTGCAAAGATCAGTGCAGCCTATCTTCTTG
Organism: Symbiodinium pilosum; assembly: GCA_905231905.1. Lineage (NCBI taxonomy): Eukaryota > Dinophyceae > Suessiales > Symbiodiniaceae > Symbiodinium > Symbiodinium pilosum. The sequence goes on from CAJNIZ010001002.1 coordinate 138,412, forward strand.
GTCAATCTAGTATTCGGCGAACAGCGTGTGAGCAATGCGGAGCAGTAGAGGCAGAATGGAATGCAGCTGTTACGCTCCTAGGTGGCTCAAGAGCATGTCTGTGTAGCATGCAAATTGGTAACGTAGTCAGAACTGCTGGAAGGCCTCCTCCTTGTTTCTGCTACTTTTTCCTTTCTTCTCCTGCAAGTGAGGAGAGGTTGCCAGCACTGCTACTGGCGAGCGTACTGTTTCATCTGACGGGCGGTAAAGCGTTTCAATGAGGACCCAATGCCAGCTCACAGTATGCAAGTGGTTCCTGGGCTGTCTGCAGAATGAACTACCCGTGGAATCTGCCACACCCCCATGCACTCCCTACATGTATGCCGGCTTGAATGCATCCGTGTCAGGTTTGTTCAGCTTCCCGGGGCTTCTGAACAATATGACTAGAAAATCATATCTCGTGCCAGATCAGCCCATGGCACCCAACTTGCAAAGCATCGCACAGGGACCTCCTTCTTCTTTTCTGCCAGCAGCTGTCGCGCTGCCTTTTTCCGATGGAAGTAAGGCACCTCCCGCTAGACAGGATTTTTGAGCGATGATTTAGTGTGGGCACAGGAGGTGTGATTGTAGGCACCCTTGTGATGCATGCGTCACCTAAGCCTTGAGATGAACGTTCAGCTTCCGTTATCTGGTTGCATCAGATCCTGCACCCCACTGCAACCTGGGGATGTCCAAGGTCTGTCGCATGCTTGCATGCTGATCAGCGGGTCATCTTTTCCCATGTATGCACAAGGTGCCAGTGCCTTGCCAGTCTCCTTGACCTTTTGTCTTTCTTGGCCTTTTAGGGTCCTCTCGGCTTCCCGAAGACGCCCCAGGTGTTTCCTGCAGCATTCATTCAAACATCTAACTAGCAACGATGTCACGCAAATCGGCCTGCCGTCTGACCCACTTCACTACAAACTAACAAGCTGGCAGACCGCGCATTATTGCTTGTGTTGACAAACCCCTGTGCAGCAGCAAGGCCTCTGCTTGTCTTGTTGTACCCGACGCTTGATCCTCAGATTTGGGCCGGCTCATGCTGAGATAGATGAGCCATGTCCAGGCATCTAAGCGTCTCTTTTGTGACCTCCTCTTCATGCGCCTCCAATGCGGGGTCCTCCCACAGCTCTACTCATTCATTCATGAACTTATTCATTCATGAATTCATTCATTCCTCAGCTTGTCAGAACCATGCAGCAGGCAGACACGCATTCAGATCACTAGGCCACCAAGATTACCTTGGCCTCCTTATGTTCGTTCCCAAGCACCCGGTGGCAAGCACCCTGCTTGCCCTCGCATAGCAAATGTGCCAACCAGAAATAGCACCATGCACCGGCCTTTTGCCTCTTCTTGCGCATGTGTTGCAGCTTCTGCTTGGCTTCCTTCAACTTGTCAAGCTCTTCTGCGCGGTACCTTCAACGTCAGGCATCTTGTGCTGAAGCAACGGAGGCATCCACGAAGGTCTCCAAAAAACATCTGATTGCAGCCGGCCGTCTCTTCCAAGAAAGAGTACGCCTTCCTTAGGTTCATCAAAGGTGGCTTGGCTGCATCAACTATACCTGAGCTAGACACATTCTCAGGAGACCCCATATTAGGCTTGAGGCACGACCCAATTCGATCAAAGGTTTGCAAGCAAATCTGCGCAACCAAAAGCAAGAATGACCGTGTTGCAAGGTACAGTAAACTACTCTCACATCAGAATGCTACAGAAATCCGGCTCCCTGCAAGCAGGGCTCTCAAATCCATCAGCATTGAAGGTGCCACTTGAATCATCGAAGCCTTAGCATGACACAGTGAGCGTGCCACCAGCAACCTGAAGAACAGTCTCTCAAGCTGCATGCTTTAAGGCACACATCGAGGGACTGCAAAACTGCCTGAAGATGGCTTTCTGCAAGGAAAAGCGCTCGACCGACTACCGATCTAGTCGAAGGAACTTCCCAAACAGATTCTACGCATCCAGGCTATGGGAACAACCGGCAGATGACAGCAAACCCTGCCGCCGTCAATGGGACCCTGGCCTGCAAGGAAAGCCTGCGAATATACATCACTGAGAGAATCCAGACAATCAGTGTTGGCAGCCAGATTGCGAGGATCTCGTGGGCGCATGGATGCAAGCTGCAGGGCTGTCGAAGGATTTAAAGTGCTTAGGCTTCAGCACAGAATCTGTAATCAAGAAATGCAGGTGGAGTTTGAAAAGAGGCAGCCTTTTCGAGTGCAGAGCAGGGACAAGCAATGTCTAGACAAACCCATTCTGCTTCTACGCCTCCCTTTTGATGGGGCTGCTGGAGGGTACACCAACGGTTGCTCTTCAACTTGCATCTCCAAACGGTGATAGTAGAACTGGAATGGGAGAAAGCAAGAAAGTCTTTTCATCGTGATAGTGGGATTCGCATCGCCCTGGCTGCCACGTCTAGAAACCTCTTCTTTTTATCGTTCCAACTCAAAATCCCTGAAGCTACTCGCGCTGTTAGATTCGCTGCCTCTTCCCTTCGCCCAGCCTTTGCCCCACTTCGAGCTGCAGCTGCCTGAGGCGGCGCGGTGGCACGGCGTGAGGAGACCTGCAGGGTGTGGACATCAGACTTCAGATTGGCAAGTAGGCTTTGATTCGGCTTGCGTGTGCGTGTCGGTCCATCCTCTCCAAACCTCCCAAACACTTCTTTGAAGCGCAGCAGACGAATCAACATGGGATTGCAATTCATGTGGGGTGGACAAGCATTATGGCGCTGCGAGCTCTGTACCACTCTCGCTCAAGAGCTTAATAGGAATAATCTTTGATTTTACTACACTCGAGGCTATTTATCACAATAGCTTCACTCTTTCCCTTTCTGAAATCCTTTTCGAAGCAGAGACTGATGCCCAGGGAGCTCCATCCAAGGCCAGGCGCCTCCATTGGTGCTCCCTTCCTCAGAGCCGCCGACAAGAAGACTCCGCAGCAAAGATGCGCTTAGCACAGTGTGTAACTTCAGAGGGTTTCAAGATCGGCGCTGTGCTGTTGGTGTTGACTGGTTTGTAGAGGACGCGGGGTTCGACTTGAACTTCACTCGCAGGCGAAGCGTCCAATGCCACTATGGTTGACGAACTGCCATCACTGAGGCTGACTTCTCGCGCGAGATAGATATAGATGTCCAGGTCAGGACCTAGAAGGATCGTTACTGAATTGCAAGCCACTCCTAAACCACCACGCTCCATTCGACTGAGTCATACCGCATGTGGATTTGCGTTACATGTGATGGATGTGACAATGCGATGAAAACCGCACACATGATGCCACCAAGCTTTATGCGGGAGATGAGCTTTGTCCGCTTGGAAGCTAAAAGACCTACAAAGTTCAGATGCAAACATCCCAAACTGCCACATCATCGCCTGGCCAAAGTCGTACCTATGAGTTGGTCCATTCCTTTCTAAATTTTTCATGCCGCCCTACAAGAAAAATGCATGACGTCTACCGTCTACTGATCATCAGGGCATTGGCATGTGCCAGGATCATGGTCGCCTTCTGCAAACCTCAAACCACAAATCCTGCGTTCGGTGTCGTGCAGGAGCCTTGTTGCTGGCACACGATTAAGACAGGCTCGCTTTTCCCTGTAGTAGTTAGGGGCAAGACACAGCAGCGCGCGCTACTTTGTTCGCATCCTTCCTGATAGAAGAACATATGTTGACACATGCAGGGACTTACACATTAGGAGGCATGGGCACACAGCTACGGCACATCAACCCATTTTGCACAGGATGGCGTTGTTGGCGCCGGACGGAACGGCTGGAGATCCACTCCGACGTGAAGAGAGGGTCCATGAGAATTGGCACTGTTTGGGAAGGCAGCTGCTCAGCTCATACTCTGCAGTATCCAAGCCTGAGCCTCTGTCAAGTGCGCAGAGCACGGCACCTTCCCGCAACGCATGAGAATTTTGGCGGCAGGCAGTGCTTGCCGAAGTAGAATTAGGCAAGATTCATGATTAGAAGAGATTCTGGAGATCCGATGCGCAAGCCCTCAACGAGTTACGATGAGTAGATGAGATTTAAATTGCGAGCCTTTGGCATCAGCAGATCTCCAAACATGCGGGATGCTGGGTTCAGCACATGTACAAATGGAATCCTTGGCGCCCAGGCAGCGGGCAGGAAAATTCGTGCCAGGGCAGCCTTCCACTATGAAGAGAGCCGAGATGCAGAAGATGCAAACCAACATTCTGCAGGAAACGATTTCTTGAAAGTCTGCGCTCAGCTCCGGGCATTCATGAAATGGCTCCACCGCGTCACCGCGTAAGAGGCTGCAAATGTTGTCTCCGAGTCTCCGGCTAGCGCCTTGCCGGGCTATGCCGGGCTGTGGTCTGCCAGCCAGAGTTTTTGCGCAGACTGCAAATTAGAGTTACTTATTCGGCTGCTGCAACGAAGCCGGATCGCTACTCCGGTCGCCACATCAGCCAAGCCCATTTCCTGGTCTGGTTGCCGGCATGTTCCGCTGATCAGGTAGTCTGACCATGACGAATTACTCAACAGAAGCAATTACTAGGGGCGGGCAAGACACAAGTTATCCATTTGCTTGTTGCAACACAGTTGAACGGGCGTGAGCCAGAGCCTTTAACTCTGGTGCCAGCGCTTCTGACAGCAGAGCGCGGCTCTGCATGGCACTTGCCATGCCATGCTTTGATGCATACGAGTGGATCAAAAATTGCCGAGGCGGGAGCTTGGAGCTTGGCCCTTTGTATCAAGGGGCCCAGGACCGCACAGGCCAGAGGAGAAACGTGCCTATCTTCTTACACATGAACAATGCCTCCCAAAAAGTTGGGCCCGTGGACCCAGGCTGCTCGGCAGACGAAGTGCCCAAGCGCAACAAAAACCTTCACGGCTTTGCGGCCTCGCCAGCACACAGATAGTTTTCAGTCCATCCAAGCTCACCTTGATCTACTCACAGAAGCTTGTCAACATTGTTCGGTCCATCTGCTCAACTTTCGTAGTCACAACGCCTTAAGAATTTTCGGCGGCCCATGCCTTGCTTAGGATGCACTAGATTCACATACAATGGCTTTCTTCTCCCCTGCCTCACATCAAAAGCGCCGCCGGGGTGGCAGCCACGAGACGCTTCCACAGCGCACTGCACAGGGAGCAAGAGGACAAACAGAACGGGTGCGAGTTTTGCTTGTTTACTCTTGTTACTACAATGTACGACTACAGCATCGGAAACGTTTGAAAAAATGATCAAAAAGTTAAGCCCGCGGGCCTGCTGACGAGGTATACACTGTTATACACTATATGAACCCGCAATCCGCACCGTTCAACATGCTTCTAAGAACACTTAGGCTGCAGCAAGAAAATCATAGGTGGCCAGAATATAAAAGTCAAGCATCACAAAGACCTCGGCTGCAATTGCCGACGCTCCCCTACTGCGCCTGAAGGCGATAGACGCGGAAACGTCCTGATGATGCCTTCGATGTGTGCCAGGCAGAGCCTATGAAACGTGAGCTAAACTGTCATGATTGCTGATCTCATGCAATAAGATCCGTCATCGAACCAGTTTAATCACAACCACGATGATCCATTTTAACCGCCAATGACATGTGCATGATCTTGAAAAAACTGATATCATTTCGCTAAGCCGTGCACCCTTCGATAACAATTCTTTCTGCCCTGGCACACGCCGTGCTTCTTGCAGACATCGCGAGTGATCAGGCGGATGGTGTCGTAGCAGTGGTGACCTGGATCTGGTGCCCTTCGAGAGTTCAGCCTACTGCCGCTCAATCAGATTGGCCACTGCCCATCTCTTCCACATCAACGTTTCAAGGCAGCTAAAATCAGCTAAAATTGAAATGGCTTTTTTCAGTCTGTTGCTTCTTGTGGCTTTGCTGCAAAGTCTGTGCTGAACCTTGCCGGTCCAGTCAGCAAGAAGAGTGACCATGCTACTGCCCATATAGAAAATTGCGTGAAGTTGAACTCCAAATTTGCAGAGCAAACATCAGCTTCGATTCCTTCGCTGGGTGTCAGTTGGGTGATGTCCCTAGACTGATGAAACATGCGGAACTCATGGCCGAAAGGCGCCCTACTTGGTGCCTCCAGAAGTTCATGGCAATGGACGAAAGAGGCATGGATCTGTCATCAGCCCTTCAAGCCGGAGCAAGTGCAATCTCCCTTTCTTCAGGTAAGTTGCCAATGCCGGGGAACAGGTGGTGCTCAATCTGGGTGGTCAGACCGAAAGCCACGTGGTACCTCTCCACGCCACGTTCTGTGAGATAAAGAGGCTCAGGACCCTCCTTTTTCGGCTCATTCAGGCTCAGCACTCATCCAAGCATCTCCAAGCTGCTGTAAGTGAGAGCCGCAACCCGCAGCCACAATCAAAACACAGCAATCCAAAGTGACAAACGCCATGGACGGAAGCTCCTCAAACCTCCTCGAGCTCGCATGTGTGACCTGATATGTCAAGCTGGCGCACCAGAAGTCCGAGTCGGATGCAAAGTCCACGCTCTCGGCAATCTGCATCTTTGCCCACGAGTCATACCTGGGTCTGTCGGGAGATGTCGGGAGCAGGGGTGTGGAGGTGTGCCTCGAACGGCGATCTGTACAAGCAGGCCACTGACCAAGCCGGAGACAATGAGGCACTAAGATACTGCAGCCTACAACATCCTACTGAACCCCCACTACCGCCCACAAGGTGGAGCTGGATTATCATCCTCAGCCACAACAAAAGTGCGCAGAAACCCATTCAGTATTCACAGCGAAGGGATTGAAAGTCGCTCAGACTTTACCAGTCGTGGCACGCATTGGAGTTGGGATAGAGGATGACATGGGCGACCTGGGAGCATGGGACGAAGATGGCGCCTGCGGTGAGGTACATGCACCTCAGCTTCTGTTCATTGTTTTGGCGGTTGTGGCTTGTTGGATTGAAAGTTCTTCTGCATCTCTCTTCTCTTTGACAAGGCTACTGAGTAAGCCAGATGGGACCCCACAGTTGTAGCATCGCTACCGGCATTTAGGTGTTGCAACCAGAGGCCCGGCAATAACACGCGCTCCAGGCCCAAACCCTTGAGCTGCACGCAACCTTACATCTCAGACTGCTTTTATGCTCTCATGCCGGCTCTCTTCACCGAAAAGTGTGTTTCCGGCCTGCCATACAAGTCTGTATCCAAAGAATGGCAGCTCAAGAAAAAGAAATCCACTCATCTCTGCTTTGGAATGCAGCTTTGGCACAAATAGCACAGGGTGGATGGGCCTTAGCTTACGCATGCCTTGTGTAGATGAAAGGGCCCAGAACTTGCCGCAACAAGCGTAGGAGCGCTGTAACCATTCAAGTCGACATTCGCACCTCTAGAGTGGGTGCCTGCCAGACCAGACAACAAACAGTGACATCATCCAGCCCATCATCATCCTGATGCTCACCATCTGCACCATCATTGTGAAAAATGTGCCTGAGAAAGTCAGAATCGCCCGTTAGTTGGCGGATCTGCAGTTATGCGCAGTAGCCCTTGCAGTCGCCCAGTTGCGATTGCAGCTCCAGCTTAAATTTGCCAGCCAGCTGAAACAAATGTGTACTGCCAAGCTCTCTGCTGCCTTGAGCTTTATACTTCGAGCGCATGATAAGGGAGAAATTGGTGCGAATGCTGATGACATGTCCTCCGACTGGTCTCAGCCGCTCTTGAACAATCAGCGGGAGACAGCTAGCTCAGTGCTACCTCCTGTGCGCGACTCTGCATCAGCACGGTATAGATTTCCCGAACCCAGTAGATGCTTACCTTCCAGCTACTTATGGCAGTTGGCAAGCTGCATGTCATAACAAGACAAGGCGCAAACGAACAGACTCACCATGCGGGCGAGCTGCCAAACATGTAATGCAGAACGCACCACAGCGGAATCTCCACAAGAATTCCACCCAAGCCTTGTTGCGTGGAACAGCTCACGGCGTGATGTCTTCTCTACAAACCGCTACAGCACGCAGACTCCTCAATACTTATCTTTTATGACTTGCGCGTGCTGTACGATGGCTTCCTTGTGCCGAATACCAACACTATCCAACACTGTAACACTGTTGTTGCATCAAGAAGGTGCGCATCAAGCATTCTCAACAACATTGAAGCCAAACTGAGGCTGGATCTAGGGATTTAAGCTGGCTTCAGTAAGTCTTCTATCGTGTCATGGTTGAAAGTAAGGGCTGCAAGCATGCAAGCCTTGTTTCCTTCCAGGCTCTGCAGCATTCCACCAATCAGCTGCAAAGACATGACTCAGTAGTTGCCAACTCATTTGCAAGCAGGCCACGGTAGTCCACCTTGTGCCCACCGACCTCAGGACACAAGCAGCTTGAGGTGTGCAGCTTTGCTCTGCGACGTTGAGCGGAAATTTTGTTAGGCCTTATCCCTCGGCGGTCCAAGGAACAAGGCGCAGTGAAAGCTGCCCAGAGAAACTCCATAAGGATGCTTTCAGAAACCCCCTCATTCGCTCCCACCACTCGAACTGCACACAGCATCCACTGCAACCCAAGAGACACGACCACGAATAAGGAGGTCCACGATCATGCCTCTGAAATTCCGTGAGTTTGCGCAAAAACCTCCAAGGCCTGCAACCTCACGCAGTCTCCTACCCATCAGAAGCCCTGGCAATAACATGGAAGACTTGTGGCCTGTGCAAGTTCAACTCTGAATGTCAGCTATGCGGCGCTTGACACCGAGCTCGATCACCGTGCCAATGAAAATGCCAGGCAGGGAAAGTGCCTCCAACGTGGGTCTCTATAAGCGTCCCGGAACTTGGCAACAATCAACTCATGGACAGCTCGTACCCATCTCAACGAGTGCTGGAACGTATTCTCACAAGTAGGTAGGACCTGCGGCCTTCATCCATCCAGGCAGCAAGTCCGCGATCCAAATGTATTCCTTGGCAGCTTGCTGAACCAGAAGATGTAGATCAGCCACAGGTGCCGGGCTTTAGCGAGCAAACGGCAGGCAAATCAACCCTGCATCCGCACATGCTGTTATAAGAGCAGCCTGCAGCATACTGGTCAAGTGGCCGGAGCTCTGCCAACCCCATTTCCTGAAGTCAAAACCCCTGGGTCCCAGCTCCGCAGCTGACGTATTCAAAGTAAGCCGTGAAAAGGCTCCTAAGACTAAACGACCTACCTGAGAACTCAAGCCGGAGGCTCCACGTCCACATCGCGCTCGGCGTCGCCATCCTGGTTGGTGCTCACGTGGTGGCTGACGACGTGCTGATAATACCAGCACCTGGCAAGCTTCCCTGGGTTGGCAAGAAAGCTGTAGGTTGCTGGTGGCCCAGTTTTTGCGGGCCCATGGCTGGCCCGGACTAACACGTAGACATGCCAGCTACGACAGCAACCATTCGTTTGCACCAACCACATCTTCCGATTGGAAAGTTGTTGGGGGGTGCCCAGAAAGCCGCTGAGGTGGGGGCATGGAAGGCCCGACCAGGAAAAAGCCGGCGAACATGCATAGGCGGTTGACCCATTCCTCTCAGGTTTCAACCATGTACTGCGTCCACGGAGAAATGTCATACATAAGTCTTACATGAATGTGATCGAGCACATTCTCATCAGTCCACAGTCTTCTGCTGAAATAGCTGTCACCACGGATGGAAAGCAGGGAGGGATCAGAAAACTGAATCTTGATAATGAGCTGAATTCAAGGATCAAGAAAAACATGCTGAAAATTCCTAAGGTCAAAAGAAATCGGGAAAAATACAAATAGATATCAATTTTTCTAAAGTTTGGTAAAGTTAGAGAGCCTCGAAAGCTGCAGATGCCACGATTATGAAGTGTTCTGCAGACGAAATACTGTAGACTGCACGATTTGGACATGCTCGTAGGCCCCGAATAATTACTGTCAACGCCGCCATTCGTTGGTGCGCGGACGTTCAACAAAAGCATGATTTGCAGGTGTTCGGCCGCTGCAGAGGCTCCAAACGCAAAGAACACGATTTGGAAGCGTTCGGAGCACATACGAAGATTGGAACGTGTAGTATAATCTTGAAAGGGTTTTCCAGGCATTGCGGTTGCTTCAAGAAAATTACCAGACCGGTTTGGAGGTGCGCGTCCCCCTCCCCCGCCTTTCCCAAATCAAAATGAGGACATGTAACTCTTGCCCAAACGACAAAAGGGGTCAGAATATGGGGGGGCTCCTGACTCCCTGGTTTGCGTCCAGGGGGAATGGGGAAGCTTGGAAGAAGAGGCCATGCAGGTTGTTGCTAAGTTTGGAAGACCTGCCAGGCATCCTGCTTGTGGTCAAAAATGGTGACGGAACAATAGTAATGTCTGCACCGGCAACACCCCTACTGGAATCACTGGCATATAGCCCTTAGAACAGATCCAAAGTGGGAACTGTCTCATCATGGGTTGTATGATCATGATGCACCATGCATGCTTCCTTCCTTTTGTGCGTGAGATCACCACCTTCGGCCTAGCTTGCTGGGAGGTTCCTTCGTGTTAGCCGCACGTCCTGAATCAAGATGTGGGAAACCAAGTCCATGAGGATGACTTTGGGGTTCGTGCGAAATTCTTCCGCAAAACCACTTTGCAGCACTAGCCGTCAGAGGAAGCGAGAGAACAGGCTAAGTTTGGTTGGACTTCCTGGCATGTTGTATTGAGAAACATGGCGGGGATGCGGGGCAGCAGCACAAAAGTTGCAGAAAATCCAGGACATCTTTTCATGTCCTTACTTCCCTCCTTCCTTGCTTCGTTCCTTCCTTCGCTTCTTCCTTCCTGGCTTACTTGCTGCTTTTGATCCTGCTGGGGTGGGGTCCCTGAAAGGCCTCTAACATCCTTGAAAGAGCTCCTTGGCCCGTGGCAGAGCCGCTGGGAGGCCCCTGCCTCTCTGGTCTACATTTTCGCTGTTCTTGATCCTGAAGAGAGACTATATATTTGATCTTTGCTTGACATGTTTTAGATGCTTATTCATTTTGACCATATCCCGGATGAAAAATGGTCTGCGCATGGCATAAGCATATGCCATCTCTCGCACCCAAGAATCGGCTAGATGCATCCAATCGCTGCCCATTCAACATGTCACTTGGTGGTCTGGTAGCAAATCACAGCCGCGGATCCTTCTTGCTGACTTGCTGGTGGCCACCCTCGTGAGAGAAACGGGTGCCCACGGTGGCCACGATACATCCGGCAAGCAAACCTGTCGAGATTTTTGTGCTCGTCCGACACACTGTTACAATGCTGACGCAGTGTTTGCCTGCTCCCATGACATTCGTACAGACTAGACAAATGCCAAGGCGCAGGAAAGTGGTGTTCGAACGATGAAGAACAACCACATCCTCGACAAAAACCGATGGTGGCTACTTATCTTCATGGCGACGGGCTTGCGCTGCCTGTCTTCACCTTCCGACTGCCTGGACCACAGAACAATACTTGGCCAAGAGGCATGATGCACCACATGATCGACAGCCCCTTAGCATTAGGCACGCTCCTTCTCACAGCCTTACAAGGTATCCGTAGCGAGAAAAGCTCACACTGTCCAGCAATGCTTGCTGCACTAAAATCTGGGAAGTTCTTCACTGCTCCCGCAGGCATCTGCACAAGGATCAGTCAGTGGATTCAGCCAAGGCGCGATAAACGCCTGCGTTCGCATTCCTTGGCAGGCACACCAGTCACCATGTATTGAATCTCTACAACATCCAAGGCTTATCTTATCGTGGCAGGCCTGCCAAAAAGGGGTCAATGTGAGTACTACACGCGCAGGTAAAGATGACAACATCTGCCTGCAAACAAGCCGCTGGTGCTGCCGCAACCGCCAGGGAAGGCCTTTCGCACGCCTTCCTCGCAAGAACGATGAGATGGCACTCCAGGAGTTGTTGCCACCGCATCGCAAACAGTCAGGGCCGGGGTACAGGCTGTGACAAGCGATGCAGCGCTTCCCAAGCTCAAGAGCAAGCAGTAGAGCATTCAGCATTGATTCTGAAGATTCTGAAAGCTTGCATTCTGGCCCTGAAGCCATTCACATGTCCGAGTCCTTGATCTCCTCGTAGAAAGGATCTGGTGGTGGGGGGGCCGCTCCGTAAGCCTTCAACACCTTCCGGTGTTTGTCGTTCCATGGATGGTACCTGGGATGCTTGGGACCAGGAATAAGACGCATTCTAAACCACTTCCCATGCAAAGACCTTTGCGTCTTGCCGGGTCAGACGTGGGAAGCGCTACATGTGCAGCTTCTTACATGCACCACCTAATATCACCTACATCTCCACCCTCATGTTGAACTTGGAGTCAGCACAGATTTTTTGGGGCATCCAGTGTCATTACAAGGCAAGGCGTGCAAACTTTGAGAAGCACAGGACACATCATTGCAGCAAGACACAGCAGCTCAATCCAGCCCCAGACCCAAACCACTCTACTCACACTCGACATCTGAGGCATTGGCGACTCAAAAAGGGCAGTGCATTCACGGCCTCGCCCTGCCAAAGTTTGCTACTGGTTCCAACTTGTGCTTGCGAGGAGAGTGGAAATGCGAGCTTCTTAGATGGCGCTGTCTTTCGAAGAGTTTCTTCCAATGGTCCTTCTGCCAGATTCTACCAGTTCAAGCCAGATGGTCGGGCCGGCTTCGGGGGCTGCCAGCTGCACAGCTCGTGATCAGCGCAAAAGTAAATTTGAGAGCTGCGTGCTGGCGGGAAAAAATTCCTGATCGACAGAAAAGCACAGCTCTTGGCGTCTGCCTGTCAAAATTGCCATGCGACCACCAGGGTGCTTGTCCACAAACTCATGCCTAAGCAACGGGCATAGCAAGTTGAGCCTTGAGTGGCTTGCAAATGTTTGTTCCCCAAACTTGATGCTCAAGATGCTAAGAGTCCCTAGAATAGGCAGCTGTGCAATCCTTGCTCACAACAGCCATTTCAAGATGTCCCAAGGTGCAGGTCATAGCTGTTGCCATGGATGTACCACAGGTTCGGGTCGTAGGTGGTAGGCCCTGCTTCCTGTTTGCATGACATTTCGAAATTTCGTGGGAAACTTGTCAAGCCCCACGTTGACACGTTCAATGTTGCACAGGAGCCCCTTGGGGGATGCACTGTTCATTGATGCAAGCAGAACTGTGAATTACAACCGAAAACAGCGCTGGAGACGTTGGACTCAGTAACTACCCAGGCCAGTGCAAGCAATGGCTGGTGGCAAGTTTTGGGTTGTCGGGGCAGCTTCAAGACGCGTTCAGGGTCGAAACCACTTTGCCTGAAATTCGACATCCCGAAACCCCACAGCTGGCCACAGCAACAACAAGGGCCGTACTACCGACCGCACCTTGGGCGTTGCAGGCGTCGTTTCACTTGGCGAGTCGGAGGCGCGCGTGGAGTCGGGAGATCCGTCGCGCTCCGTGCCTGGTGTTCTTTGAGCTGCCAGATTACTGTCACTGCTTCAGGAGAGGAAAACAAGTAATTAAGGGACTTTCATCTGCAGGCCATAGCAGGCCCATGGTCCTGTGCATAAGGCCTCCATCTATTTTCTCCTCTTTGTCACCTGAAGGAGAGAAAAACTGTCCGAATGCTTGCACGAGCCGCTCTTGGTGACGTTCTTGCGGACCATCTTTGAGGCTGATGTCTGACTGCTGACGCCGGCTTGACGGTCGCTTCGGTTGCGCTGGATTCTATTTGCCCGAGCCAAAATGGACACCGGTGATCCACAGGATTCCACTACACCATCACATGCTACCTTGCAACTTTCAGAGACCCAGTCAGCAAGAGAAGAGTTGCTACCAAAGTTGGAACTAAAGGTCTGTACACACATCGGCATCTACGCAGAGGTAAGTGAGCCTCAGTGAGCTTCCATACTGTTCCCGATCGCCAAGGCTCTTGGCTTTCATCTTTGCCTTCGCTTTCCTGGCAACACTTGTTCGCTACAGAATAATTACCGCAAGCTATCCGAGCAAGCGCGCGGTCTGCTTCGTCCCTCTGCGCGAACATTGCGCCCTCTGAACCCCAGACTCAATACATCCAACCATCCACCTTGATGCACTTATAAGTTATAAATCTATCAACCTCAATACTCACGAGTGACACGCGAAACGCCGATCTCCTCAGCGGCTTCGGCTCAGCAAGTCTTTTGCCTGCTGCATCCTGGCCACCGTCGCCATCCTGAGTTCGAGCGTGCAGCATGAAAATGGTATCCATTGCGAGGTGAAATGTATCGGGCACCTAGCATCTGCCAGTCATGTCCATAATCTGATCAGGCTTGATTGATGTCAAACTGAAGCGGGGAATGATGCTACATTGCACCTGAAAGGGACCATTCCTTGTAGTGCCATCCAAATCAGCTAAGCTCTGTCCAGAATAGAATGACCACGTGGGTCCCAGGTGGCTTGCCTTCCCTTGACGGTGATGGTAGGGAGCGAGTGCAACAGCCAACTTGTTGATCGGAAGTCAACATGTGCAACATGACCAGCATTGAGCATCAGCTGCCCAAGATATTGAAAAGACGTGATCGCAGAGAAAAGGCCAGACGTGTACAACTTGCCAGGGCGACTTCAGGCCGTGTTGCGACAGTCTAAGAGCTCTGAAATCTGATGGCAGCGCTTGCAGCAGCCGCACCCCATCTCTCAGAATGACATCACACCCACCTACCGAACCGCAATGAAAGATTCATCCAACCCTTCGCGCTGATCAGAAATATCAAGAATACTTTGCTGCTACCTTCTGACTCAAACCTGAACATGTTTTCAGCCTCCTGCGGGGAGGAAGACTAGCCAGACACTAGTCGATTGTCATGAAGGTTCTTTTCCCTCGCCTTGGAGGTTGCCAGCGCTTTTCGTCTAGCCGCCAGGGATGCCAAGAGTGGCAGCAGCGGCTTGGCATCTGCCGGCGAGTTGTGGGGCTGGGCTTTGCTGAGTAAGGAGAAGAGCATCATGCGATCATCAGCTTGATCCGATAGCATGGCCCTATGTCCGCTCAAAGCTACGTTCGCGAACGCCAGGGACGCAATGCTTTTCTCAGGCACTGGAAGCTGCGAAGCAAAGCACTATAGGGAATGATTTGTCATCACTTGGCCAAACCCAGAAGTACAAAGCTTGTGATGTGCAGCCTTCAGCATCAGCCGGCGTCATGGCGCTCAACGGGCCATGATGGGCTGAACGGCTTTACCGTGCCATCTCGTGTCGGACGTTTAAACTATGCAGCTGCTCGCTGACGCCCTCATACCTCAAGCTACGTGCTCCGGGCTCCAGCGCTGCCGACAGGGTGAGAGGAGCATCGTCTTCAGTCACAGCCATAGCGGTTTTGGACAAGCAGCAACTGTTCTTACATTCTGCATGCGAGTTGGTTTGTTCTGAGGACAGGTTGGTATGCTGCACGGCATCGGCGCTGGCATTTCCCGCCCTCGCGGAGGTGACAAGTGGGGCTGTCTGAAGGACAGGAAGAAGCTGACATCCTGTCTACACTCTACACCCACTCATATTTCACCCGAACCAAGATAATTCCGGCCTCGCCTACCACTGGCTGGATACAACGACACGGACAAATAGATGGAGCCTTAGCCTTCAATTATGAAAGTGTGTGACAACTCCCACAAGACGTCTCCCGTGAACGACCTGGACTGATTGCAAGTAATGCGGCAGCTTGGGCGGAACAATTTTCCAATCGGTCAATCCGCTGGCACGTGCCCAGTGTCGGGCACCACATTTAGCAACTGAGTTCAGCTGTGAAATGTTGATTTACGCACCTGCGAAGATTCTGGGCATTCCTCTTAGAGGAAGGCCAGGCAATGCTCAAGAAAGGCATTCAGCTGGTGAGTGCGAACAGCCCTGTCAAGCATGATACTTGTTGCTACTGCTTGCCAAAATGGTATGTATGTCTCTATGGAAAACGTTCTGCTGTCAAGTTGTTTATCTGCTGCAGTTGATTGCGCTGCGCTTCGAGTTTTTTTTTGCGTCCTTCCGACGGGATGATGCGCCCTCTTTTGCGCCACTGGGCTTCTTTGAGGCAGACTATGCGGCAAGCGCGGTGCCTGCGCCCCGCTGCAAACGAGTTCTCGCAGACCTAAGAAGAGCATGGAAGGGCAACTGATGTTGCAGTGCACCTATGTCATCGTGCGGGCAATGCCTCGGATAGTGGGAAACGACTATACTTCAAGCCCTCGAAGTGAGCTCGAAGCTGAATCTGAATGCATGAAAAACTGCCAGTTCTGAATGAGACCTCTCTCTTTTAAAATTTGTCATGCATTAGTAGCCGGCCCACCTTGGGCGACACCACTTGGGCAGCTCGTCGTTCTGGTGGCGCTTCAAGGGCGTCTCGCCAAACCTCAGGAGCAGGAAGCATGGCAAAGCCTCAGTACTGCATTGAGCTTCAAAGGTCGAATTCAGATTTCAAGCTAATAGCATGTGGACCTGATCCAGAAGGAAGCCAAAACCTACATACTTGTAGCGCGGCATGTTTAGGCAGCTCCTGCGATGCAGCACGGGAGGCTCCAGCTGCAGTTGATGGCCGTGAAGCTTGGCTCGATGGTAGTGCCTCTCCAAGGCCAGCCGAGCACCGTCACCGTCACCTTTCTTCATCTCCTGACTCTTGACTGTTGACGCTGCCACACAAGAACAAAATCGCTCTGTCAGGCACTCCTCCACCATCAGCAGCGACTTCCTGAGCCGCCCCAATGTTGCCGGAGATTCGTGAGAAAACATAACAAGAGTGACTGGAATGAAAAAAAAAGCAAACAGGAGTCTCCCACTTCTTCTGCGTGAGGAAGGCCAGCCATTCCTCAGGCTTCAAGCCCAGGTCCCGCCAGGTAAGGCGATGGGAGTCCTTCAGACGTCAAACAGACCACGCACTAAAATCAAAGCATCAGGTCCTAACTCTTGGTACTCTTTGTACAAGGCGTATCTTGTGGGTGCCGAGGACTCTTGTAAGTGCATTTACACTTTGTATGATCTTGTCGCATGGTGGCACAAGGGTAGGTAGCATGGCTGCTTTCAACATAGACGTTGCATCTAAATGGTTGCCCAGATTGACGACTTGTTTCCCTAACAAGGCTCGTGAGCATTCCGAGAAAATTCTGTTGCTAGCAACCTTGCGATTTTCTTTGCCACAGCCACTCCTTTCCTGAACCTGCACATTTGCTTCAGCTCTAGGCCGGCAGCACTTCTGCTGACTCGGGTCCTTTTTAGGAAGAGCCTCGAAGAGGCGCCGGGCATCTGTATTCCTGCAGTAGCCTTATTTCTGCAAAAAAGGACAAACCGGGGCATCAGGTGACTGCTCACGCCAACCCAACAGGCTCAGAGGGTTCGGACATTGACAGGGCGGCAGTCACCCGGGGCCAGCGCAAACCAATAGCTATATGATGCACATTACTCACTGCTCCTCATGCGCGAGTGCCAATAGGGAATCAAATTGAACCATGCTGCCAAGCTTGAAGCAGACTACAAACTCGAAGTCGCTCTTGCCTCAGTCCCCATTGCCAGCATCACCTCTTCAGATGTTATTCGACACCCGGACCACGCATGCTTTGACGCATGCAAACCATCCACAGAAATGTGAAAATGATCAAAATGCAGTCCCCCTTGCTGCCGGGCGTCGGATTTCACCAACTTCGGCTGGCTCCATCGCATCCCAGGCCGCTGCCAGTGAACCGAAGCGGTCCAGCAGGTACCTTCTTAAAAAGCGATCTAAGGAATCGAGTTGCGGTCTGCAGGACGCAACTACCAGTAACTCAGATTTCAGGTTGCATGTTGCATTCATTGCGGCGGAGTAAGTGTCATCCTAACAGTCCTAACACATGGTACTCTGGGCTTGGGCATCAGTTGGCAGCTTCACTGATTCACGTGTCCGGGGTAGGGGATCTCTCTTGCGTGCGCCCATGGTGCTTCAAGAACTTGGTGCAGCTGTTCTCGTTGTCCGAGGCCAGTCTCATGGCATAGCATCCCAAAGTCTCCTGCGAACTGGCCATGGACGCTGTGGTCGCAGGAGCCTCCAACTTTGGGCCCTTCTTGCCCGGACTGCGCGGACTTGGTGCGCTGGGCGTCTGAGGCCGGGTCTCCTCGAGAGCAGCTGGATCCACGGAGGACTGTGCCGAGTCTCCCCGCACTTTAGCGGCAGCCTTGGAAATGACCATAGCCGTGGCCGTGAACGATGTCCTCAGCAAACACTATATAGCACTGAAGTTCAGGGACCAAAGAAGGCCTTGTTGCGGTCCTAACGCAGCTCGGGCACTCCGAGACTCGTTGTTCCTGGTTCCGTCGCTGGCCATGCTTTTCTGCAAGCCGATCTGCCATCTTCCGATACTCCACAGCCGCAGATGGGTCACGGTTGATCCAACCCACATGCAGGGTTCCGGCCTTCTGTTTCTTGTCACGCTTCGAGTTCTCCCACTTCTGCAGGAATTCCAGATCACCTTTCCGCAAGCCAAGGGTACCCGGCCGCGAACGTAGCCAGTTGAATAGCTCCTCAGCGACTGCCGGTTCATAGCCTAGCTCCTTGACGGCATCAATGAAGCCCTGCAGCGTCACCACACCAGATCTCTTCACATCCAGCAATTGCTCGAAGGCCGCGTTTATGGAGCCATAGCCTTATCCACATCAGATCTCAGTTTGCGTGTACCGGACGTGACACATTGATTCTGGCTTTAGCCAATTCAAGAAAAGCTTTCAAAGGCAAGACTCGACTGGTGCACAAGTAGCGAAACTTGTCCAGGGCATGCGCAGCTGTTGGGTCCAGGTCATAGAGGCTGAGCGTGCCACTCTGGTCCACATCCAGGTTGAACCACAGACTTCTTGCATTCTGTCCAATACCCGAACCCATTTGGCGAACAGCACTCACGAATTCGCAAAACTCCAGCTCACTGCCACCGTCCTTGTCCAAAGCCGTCCGCCATGCACGAACCACGGAGCCGCACTTCCGCCGCAGAAGTTTCAGGAAATCCTGCACATCCAGTGGGTAGCGCTCGTCGCCAGCACGAGCATAAGCATCAGATATCTTTTCCTCCTTGCCATCGCCCTGCCACGCATGCCGGGCAGCACGTTGTGCCAGCTTCGGCCCCGTTATGTACCACATTCATGGCATGCCTTTGCGCTCTGGGAGAGCCTAGCCCAGCTGTTGCTTGAGGGCTCCTCAACCCTGCTGGACAGGTAAGCTACGGTTGATGCGTATGCAGTGATACTTCCTACCAGTGGGCTAGCTTATATGACACGCCTGCTACAGTTTCAGTTGCAGAGCTACAGCCTACTGCTCATGCAGCTTAGGACACACTGTCGCACTGTTTGTTGTTTGGGCAGGGCCGTCTTCTGCCAGCCAGTACAGCTTCACGCACGCAGCTGAATAGCTTAGCAGCATGGAGACCTTCTTCATGGCAGCGTAAGCAAGCCAATAGGCATTCGAGGAGTTATGCGAAGCACGCCACACACCGCAAGAGAAGTTGGACACTCTGGGTTTCTGCTTGATCCTGCCTGCCCTTCTTAACAAGCAAACGCGCTGGCCGTTCTCTCATCAGACTCGAACAACAAAGTCCTAGACCTTTGTTCCGTCCAAGATAGGCAACCACCCACAACGTTCCAAGCTCGTGGCCAGTTTGGTCAATGGCTTTAACATGTTCACGTAGCATCAGGACCTGGCATGAGGTTCGGCAGGGTTGATCATGCCATCTTGTCTGGAGCATGCAAGCAAATCCATTCTTTCCGCACGACGCTGCAAGCATGGCCAAGTCTGGACACACTCTAACTCAGAGCTGTACGTTCTGAGGCGCTAATGCGTAACTATCTTGTAATGAGGCGTCATGCAGGGACTAAAGCCTAGGCAAAGTAATTCATGGAGACTGCTTCCTGTCCACTAGGGCCCAGCAACCGCCAGTAGCGCAGCAACCATAACGTTAGACGTCACACGATTGGGCCGCACATTGAGTCGCCCCAACACGCGCGGAGCATCCACCACTTCGAAGGACGTCCATGCCTCGCCTCAGTCCCACACTCTGGAAACAGCCAGTTGCACCACTCTGCTTAAGCTGACGCATGTTCTGTTTCCTCTGCTGCTTGGCCAGATGTTGACCCCAAGGTTTCAATGTACCTGCTCGCAAGACCGGAACCCGATCCCATACGAGTAGCAGCAGCTGAGTCCCAAGCTGGAAGCCACCGACGACATACTGCCGAAACTTTCGGCACGAAAGGACTGGCTTGTCCCAGGAAGTTGGGTCGCACTAGGCTGCCTCGCTGAGCCCGACAAATCGGATGTTCACAACTTGACCGCTTTGAAGCCGCTCAGCTAGGGAAGTCGAAATGGAACACTCGCTGCTGACCTCGAAATCTCGAACCTAACTGCTGTTCTCGAGGGCCCCAAAAGCCATAAACCCTAGCAAGGAACGAACTGCCACAGCTCAAGTCCGGCGAGGTCCGCCACCCAAGAGCCTTGGGCGCGGCTGCAAGCTTCTGCATGATCGGAAAATCAAAACCTTCTGAGCATCAGGCTCGGAACTCGGCTGAGTTGGCCAACATACAGCACCATGGCAAAAATCCCTCCTTGGGGACCTCTATTTCCTTCCCAAAGCAGCATGCGAGCTTTTGTAATCACACGTACGTGGATGCTTCTGGTCGTCTTGCATTGTTGTGCAATTCGTCAAGACGACTGCTATGTCCAAACTGAAGAGACTGGTCGGTGAAGCGTAGGCAATCTGACAGTCACTCATCGAGATCTCTATTGCCATCTGCTGCTGCATTTGGCCGCCCCGGCAAGGCATGCGAACTGAGATAACATGGCAAATCGTCTGCGGGACTCCGCAGGTCGGCGCATCGCACATACGCATCAACTTCTGCACAAGTGGCAGTGTCCCATCAGCTTCAGCCAGTTATAATGCCGCGCCAGATCGGTTCATTTGCCTACCTCAACCCCGCATGAGAACAAAGATCCTACAGTAGCTAGCTGTAGTGAAGAAGCTAGCAGGCGGCGATGGGCCAGGCTTGACTAGAACCCCACAAAAAACTGAACGCCTGCCCTGGAGTAGCCAGTGCAACAATGCATAGACCTTTTCCCTGCTCCAACCCGCAGAGTGCGCAGTGCTTCCTGCGCAGCACTGTGCTCTGCCTGCACCTTCGTTCGTCGCGCGTCGCCCTGGAAGGTATCCTGATACACTGGCCAAACTGCAAGGAGCTGATCTTTGCTCGCAATGTTGCTGAATGAGAGCCCTCTCACCCTCATGGACCGACTCCTACCCCAAAACTCCAAGCAAGCCCAGGTTCGGAAAATGTCGGCATCAAGCTCAACAACTGCTCCTTCAGCCGAACCTCACCAAAAAGGGTGGGCTTGCTCATCAGCGTTTCTTCAGGGATGACAGAGATTTCCAGTGCTCAAAAATCCTCAACCTCTGAAGGGTCCTAAATATCACCTGTTATCTGACCAGCAGAACGGTGGTGTTTTGGGGCGACTTCGTTTCCACGATCCCGTGAGAGCGTAAGCAAAAGGCTCAACGTAGTACTTGCGCATACCGTAATGAGGACTTGGAACTCGAGAGTCTCGAAACTTTGAGCAACACAAGCGTAGTTTGGTCTTGCCTGCAATCTTCCCCTAACATCCCCGAATTCGCTCCGAACTGTGCAATTTTCAGGGCTGTTGGCCCTGCTCCCCACTTTGCCTCGGCTGAAAAGAGCTCGCCATCCCTGCGGACGGTGTAGACGATGTCACCGCGCTTCAGCACCTGACAGTAACTGGTAGCCACCGGCAGCCAAATTAGCTGAACGTGCTTTGCAGGGGACGGTTTGTGCCGAGTCTGGAAATTATCACGCATGTGCTGCACTACTGTCGCAAGCACAGCGCACTGGAAATGCGGAGTCTGACAATTGGAAAAAAAGGCACCCAACCCCCCAAACCTTAGCCCTGCCAATGGATCCGTTCAACCCCTGTCTCTAAACCCGATGTAACCCAGCCCGCTAAACTCTACGACCTCGACCCCAGCGCAATCTGCAGCCTGCTTTGTCTCCTTCTGCACTACTTCTTGCAGCCGGCCCTTGGCATTCGGAGGGTCGGGTCCCGCACTAGGTCCTGCCGGAGTGTTTTCGGAGGAGCAGCAACGAGAGCAACATGTGATTTTTTGCCAGCAATTATAAGTTTGCCCCCCAATATACCTGAAAAAATTGGTTGTTCATCACAAACAATAATCCAAGCTGTACATCTGATACTGGCCCAGAATTTGGGGCTCAGCTTAACCTTATCAGGCTGGGCACAGCGAACCAAGATCGCCAACTAACAGCAGGCTTGACCTGCAGTACATCCCGCGGCCATGAAGAACAAAACCACGCGGCTCCTGACAACTGACTGCTCTCCTTCTTCATGGCATCATCTTCCAGATCTTCCAGTACAGCACGATTCGCTTCGAAAGCCACAGGAATGCATTTTGCCGCCTGCTTGCCATCCTCATACTCAGCAGGGCCTCTCCCCTCCTGACTTGCCAGCAGATCAGCTGGCATCACACAGAACCTCCCCCGCCGAGGGTCGTGATGAGAAATTGTAACGCGAATGTGGTCTCCGATCTGGCAAGCGGATGGCAACGGCACTGTGTCAGGCATCACTGCTCCAACCTCTGATCCAATGTCCAGGAAGATGTGCCCATGTTGAATACAATACACTTCTCCGTCATAAACCTTCAAATTGTCACGCTGGAAGTCGGCAAAGGTTTCCGCAACACTCACCTTGCGGAACGGCCATGGTGTCAATGACAATGTCAGCGAACCAGTCCCTGAATTGCGTCGAATAATGTACACCTGGACGGTTTCCCCTATCTCCAGCTCCTTGTAGCCTTCCATGGGAGCAGAGGATCGGGTTAGCAGACCCCGCATGTCGGCTCCGAGATCCATCGTGCAGTCCTTCCCATGCACAGAAACCACCCGCGCAGGATAGGCCGTCTGCCCATCTGCAGAGAGGTCCCAGACGGAAAGGATGGGCGCCTCGCGCTTCTTCATGGAGAGGTAGACGCGCCCATTGCTCAAGTCTTTACAGATTGGATAAACAGTGATCATGTCGCCCGCTTTCAAAGTGGACTGCCTTTTTAAAAGGGCTGGATCATCGTGGTCCTCATCCAGCAGGCCGACAACTGAGCAACCAAAGTCCACAAAAAGCCCAAACTCGTTGATACTTCGCACGATTCCACGGTAAGGACTCTGACCGTCGCAGGATACGTCTTCCAAGGGCAATCCAAAGGACGGGGACGTCGCTCAAGTGCAAGGGACACCCTTCCCGTCGTTACCCGCTTCTGCACCGCATAAACCGTCAAGTGCTGGCCAAGTCTGAAATTGTCAGTGGCAGAGTTGTTGGGTAAGTGGGAGTTGGGCAAGAAGCAAAGGGAGTCATACCCAATGTCAACAAGCACACCAGAGTCCAGAATGCGCCGAACAACACCATTATAGGGTGTCTGTCCATCAGCAATGATATCTTCCCAGCTTTGTTTTGGCAGATGAGACGGTTGCAGCGCAAGGGTTACCTTTCCCGACTTGCTCTGCTTGTCCGTGATGTACACCGTGAGCTCACTGCCACGCTGCAGGTCAGTCTCGGCTTCCTGCCGGGTATCCACGGGAGATTCAATGCCTAGCTCACAGAACAGCCTGGGTCTGTTGCAGAACCACCGTCTTTCTGCAAAGACACTGCAATTCGAAAGATGTAAGTTTCAGCAACAAGTTCCTAAGGATGTTTCAAGGTCTGGGACGTCTGGGCCATGGATGTGTCAGGGCAAGCTGGCTATCTTCGGCTTCGCGCTGCTTGTTCAATCTGAGAACTGCCTCGATCTCCTGGAATGGGAGAAGTGCTGGCCGCTCGAAACCTGGGCTTGTCAAAATTGGCATCCCGTCTGTTGATTCAGACCTGGTGGCTTACAACTTTGGTGTGGAAGTTGCGGTTTTCAGGTTAAAGGTTTGACACAATGGGATTCGCGCCGAGTTCAGCTTTGTGCTTTACAGCTTCGCGCCTACCTGGCAGCAGCTAGGCCCTCAGTGTACAAACGCGAATCAAGCCGTGCAAGCAGCCAATGTCGGCAGGGTCTTGCAGCCCGACGGGCATCAGCATTCGCCGGTATGTAAGCGCATTTTTAAAAAACAATACATTTTCGTGACTTCAAGCCAAGAGCAGCCCAGGGGCCCATGTCGATGAAGGCACCGAGACCCTCAAGAAAGCCAATGACAGTGCCTGCGCTAATACTCTGGCAGTCTTGAGGCTTTACTTTAAGAGTCTGACTGTCCAGCACCTGCAGACTCACTGCTACATGTTGATCCTGTCCTTCCTTCCCCTGCTAGCAACATCTCTCAAAATCTTAACGTCCCCAAGCCCAGCAGCATTTTTGGAAATGCACGATTGCAACCACAACCAACCCTCCAGCGGGAGCTGAGCCGAGCCTTTGTGTGGAGTGTGTGCATCTCCGGGGACCTGACATTTTGTTGAGAGCAGGTAAAGTAAGAAGAGCTCTTGAGAGCGAACTTCCCTACACAGGAAATGAAGCCTTACGTCATGGCAACTCCACACCTGAAAGACATGCCGTGCCCAACTTGCCAAATACTGAGCCTATCAGGACAAGATCTCAGCCCAGAGTTTCCAACAACAAGATGACTTCACAGTAGATTTGAGAAGCTCACCCACACAAACCAACTAGTGTGGCCTGCCTCCACCCATCGCCTAAGAGCTTGGCTTCCTTACCAGGGGCAGCTACTGTGCCCAGGCTTCCATTGTATATAAATCTAGCAAATCTTGAAACCTCATGACGAAGATCCCAAGATGATTGAATTGGCACTACCAAAGGCGGGCATATGCAGCGCTGGAGGGCGCTTGGGTGCTTACATTTTTGGGATCTACTTGTTGCAAAACGCCTAGCTTCGGTGTCTCCAAAAGCTGCTTGGGATGGCTTTTTGTCTTCTGTGCGGCGACAGCAGCAGCAGCACATGGAACTTAGGAATTCGAAGTCCCCGAGGAGCCGCAACTCCACTCCCCACCAGTTCTTGCAGCAGCCAGAAATTGCAGCAAGTTCCTATCCCAAAGCATCCACGGATCATCCCAGCAAATATGTGTGAAAGACACCATCTATGCACGGTCTCCTGCGCCCTCTGATGTTAGCCAAGCATCTGGGACTGATGGATAAATCAATTTTCGATGAGTCCGGCCGCTTACTCACCTCGACAGGTTTAGGCTGAGTTTCGATGCTAACATACAGAGCTGATGAGAGACTACCACAGTCAATGACACAGTTGGAACTGTCCCTGTTACGTACTGCTTACGAAATTTCACCGCGTCACGACGTAGACCGTGACAGGATCGCCTACCTGCCATGGGCCAGCAACGGAAATTGTTCAAGGCCATGGCTGTGAATCCTGACACACGCACTCTCAGCCTCCAAGGATGAGATTGCCTGAGCATGACCTAAATTCACTAAGAGCTCTTCAGTTTTTGGGTGCCGGACCTTGGCTTGGCGCAGCGACTCAGGGAGCTCTGAATTCGGCAGGAGGCCTGGCTACGAGCTCTACAGGTACTACTTATACTCTGCAAGTTTGACAGGATCTGACAAGTGGCGTTAGGGCTTGTGCGGATTGTGGCTGAGGATGGCTTGACGGATTGGATGTCTGGCTGCGCGCTGCTGCACGTGCATCCAGACTACGACTAACAGGAAACTTAGGTCAAGAAGCTGCAAAGCAAAAGATGTGATACTAGACTGCTGAGAACTGCATCAGGGTCCCATGCAGTATCCTGCCCTGCTTTTGGCATTGCTTGTGTTGATCGTCAAAGAATATATGAGCATATGGTCCGAGTTGCCGGCCTGGAACCTCGGTTCCCAGGTCTACGAAAATGCCGAAGGGTGCCAGGCGCTGCACAACTCCTGGAGCAAAAAACTAGGTTTGTGAGCAGTGTGGTGGGTAAGCTTAGAACAGCTTTGGAAACAAGAAGCTGGCTCTATCACTGCTTGCCTTCAAGTGCAAGTCTTTTCAGAACCCCCTCCTGACTGAAACCAACCCTGGCAAAATTGGCAAAA
Source organism: Symbiodinium pilosum (assembly GCA_905231905.1). Taxonomy (NCBI): domain Eukaryota; class Dinophyceae; order Suessiales; family Symbiodiniaceae; genus Symbiodinium; species Symbiodinium pilosum. The sequence goes on from CAJNIZ010001002.1 coordinate 164,303, forward strand.
AAAAACACTCAAAACGGGAGGTGGGAAACTTTACCTCAGGGACCATCACGCGCGACTAAGTCTTTCGCAAATCTCTCTCTCTCCCCTTTTTGCTTTGCTTTGCTTTATGAGGTAGGCGGACGAACCACCGGGCCATATGCCCGCCCCAAACACGTTTTTGGAGTCGAGTCTGCTGTCTGCATGAAGAAAGTTTGAAAGAAAGAGAGGGTGTGGGCGCGCCCACCGACATCCACATCAGCACCCCATATGGCATGCCTCTAATTATTGTTGGCGGGATGTGTGCCTGTACTCTCAACACCAGCTATAGTGCTTGTAAAAGCGTGGTGGCATTTGCTTGTCTCCGCCCAACAAGGGCAAGGAGAAGCCCAAAAAGGAAGGGGGAGGGGGGGTGAGGGGGGGGGCGAGACAGATCTGGGTTCTTTTGTTTGCTGTTTCTTGTTTGTGAATGCCTGCTACGACACCGCATCTCACGCACCTAAAGGATTGAAAGGTTGTCACTCCCTAGGTACAAGTTTGTTTCCCACTTTTTCTCTTCCTTTCAGGGCCCCCAGGCTGAGGCGCACTCCGCTGAAAGAGCATGATACTGCAGCCAACTTGCCACCACTCAAAAAAGACATCTCATAACTCTCACTCTTCTTCTTCTTCTCACTGCTATAACNNCTCTCTCTCTCTCTCGTTCTCACTCTCTCTCTCTCTCTCTCTTTAATTAGTGGATTTTGGTAATCCCAAACCCGACCCGAAACTTAGGACTCTATAACTCTGACAAAACTATGAGAGATTGGGCATTGGGGTTACCAAGAAACTCTGACTACTCTTGCACCAGCTACAACAAACAATCCGCTGAAGTAGGGATGGCAAGCCATCAACTCGTGCAAATTGTGTGAGGAAGCGCGTCCTAAGTAAGGCTTCTGCCCATCAGCAATGACTTTGCGCCATCGCTCCCTGGGGATGTCCCGACGGCGCAGGCTCAGGAAAAGCTTCTTGCTCTCCTCAGCGCTTTGCTGGCTCGGGAGGCGGCAGCCAACGTGTGAGCGGTTATGCAATTACTGGCTACTAGCTTGGAGCTTGAGGGGTTCAGGCATGTGAGTGTCAGCGCTCGAACGCCTCATTGCTCAGCTCTTAGCCTCCTTTGGGCCCCCCGCTCAGACACAGAGCCCTGGTGTCTGATGTAAAGCTACGGACATTCGGGTTGCGCTGCTAAATGATGGCGTCTAGTGCCAATATCACAGCTGAGATGCTGGATACTTGCAGCACGCATACGATGTCACAGCATCACCAATAGAAAATCGGCCGAGTTCATCGGTATTGTTTGCAAAATAGCCTTGTGCAGACAAAATCCCTCTCACCTCGCAGCCCAGATCCACCAGCAGGGCCCCAGACTCCAGGCGTTCGACAACGCTGCCAACGTGGGGAGTCCACTGATCAGCCACAACGGCAGCAAAGGGGGTGGGACCAGTTCGGATGATCTGGGGTCGCCGTGCGGCAGGAAATGTCAGACCCTCGACAGAAGATTGCCATCGATCACCTTGGGAACGGCAACCATCTCCCACGCCTCCTAGGCCCAGCTGGCGACATTTGCGCACAGTGCGCACCAGGCACGCGATACGAAGCTGCATCTCTGCAGGACCATCGCACTTAAACGTCACTTTCACCCAAGAAATTTATCTACCTGCCCCGCAATGCTGCGCCATGAACCTCGTGCCATGCTTCTGCTTTGGAACTTCAGGGCCAGGCTGGCAGCTCCGGCTATTAGCCTTGAATGCTGCAATGCACATGCTTTCGGCTGACACAGTATATCTACCAAATTCCACCAAACTCAAACTGAGTTTCGAAAAAGCAGCAGCTTTTCTGGAGTTGTGCTACGAGCTGCGCCGCTGTGCTGACAACACGTCCGTTCGAGACAGACTAGGCTATGAGCCAGCCTATGCTCAAGGAAAAAATGGCAAGTGGTCTCTGCCCTCTGCTCTCGCCGGTCTTCAGAGCTAGAATATGGCGAGCTAAGTTTGCCGTGCCAAGCAGAGTTCACGAGACCAACAGCGAAGCTTAGACTTGTCCTGCCCAAACGGCCAACATACTTGGCACACTGCTTGTCTCCCATCTCTCTGCAATCATTGCTGGCTCCCTGTCGCAGGTGCCAAATACACCGGACCTCTAGACACTGCGATCTACAAGGTAGCTACACGGCTCGTCCAGTTGAGGCACCGTGACACAACTGCCAGCAAGCACAGGGCTGTTCCCATGAGAAGCTGACAGATACGCTTGGATCAGTTTGGTATAGATTGGTGGAATCGCTCCTTTGTAGGAGGCTCCCAAATCTGGGGCTGGCATCTTACTCAATTCCATTATGACTGCAGCGGAAGAAAATAATCACAACTTGGCACATACTGTTGAGATCTGTTGAGTAATTGCCAGCTCAAGGGCGGTGGGCTTGCTGGGGCTCTGCCCATTTCTAGGGCAAGGCAAAATTGGCCCTTGCAAGCGCTGCGAATTCAACAACCCTCTTCGCTTTGGACAACAAGCAGCGCTGGCGAAACTAAGCCGTGATTGAATGAAATAGATGCGAAGGCGGCCCATTCATGCCACAACATCAGCTCTGACAGTTTGGGCACTTTCTCCCAGCTGTGAGCTGATCACATGGTCTCAGCATATCAGGCGGAAACCTTGAACTCTCCCTTTCTCTCTCTCTCTCTCTCTCTTCTTGCTTCTTCTTCTTCTTCGGGCTATACCCGCCCCCATGGGCGGGTCAGGGCACTGCCCGAGCCCCGCGGGTCTGTCTGGTCGGGACCGGCGAGTACCCAGACTCTCTCTCTCTCTCTCTCCCTATCACTCTATGCTTGTCTGCGATCTCACATGTGCACACTCGCAGCGCTATGCTTACGCTTGACTGCACTTGGATGAGGACACGTGGAGACCAAAAGATCAAGCTTTCGCGACTCCGAAACAAGCCCACAAGACTGCAGCGAAGGTGCTGTGACCTCCTCCCGACACTGCTCTCCAGACTTCTGCTGGCCCTGCTCCTTTGCCGTGGTGGAGCAGCTCCTTAGCACTAAGACACCCACCCGCCGATTTCCACCTTGCCCAACAAGGACTTAACAAGGACCTTTCATCTCGCAGTCTTTCAGCGATTACACTTCACATCATTGCCACCGCCCCCCCCCCTCACCTGAAGATTGGATCACTGCAATTTCGACGTTCAACTTGCCCCGATGCAGTGCAAGGTCCACAAAGCAGCCAGCACTAGCACTCCTCCTGACGATGTTGGCTTCCATAGAAAAGAAACATGATCCCCATGCGTACTACATACCTCCTCGTCTCTTACTGCATTGCAGCAAACATCCATCATGCTTTAACCCTTAAAGGCATTTCTGAACCCTCAGCCATTCACCCTCACCGTGGAGATCTGAAATGCCCTAATTGGCAGCCGAATTGCTGCGAGCCCGTCGCGGGCGGCAGTGCGCCCTGGGCTGCCTAGCCGCAGCTCTTGGGTTCTAAATAAAGTCAGCTGAGCACTTTAAATAGGTAAGTGTGATTTTGTACATTCATATTGGGGTGTACTGTATCTGCAAATCTGAATGTTGGGCGGCTTCTTGGAAAAAGATCCGTGAGGGTATTCCCTGAAGATGTCGATGAATCAGCCAAGGAATCAGATTTTTTTAGGCATAGCAGAGAGACCGCACCGTTGAGAATAACACATCGTCTACCATAACTATCAGCATACCTGCAGCATGTTCTACCAGAGCGATCACAGCCACTTAAAGCTTTACGCAGGTGTGAGGCACTGGTCAAGCACGAAGGCTCCGAAAGAGCGTACCCCAAATTTAGGGCGGTCCTCATGTTGGAACCCTCAACACCGGATGAGCGGAAGGTTCCAAATATTTGCCGCAGAGAATGTGGAGGAGAATGCCCTACTTGCTCACAATTTGCATCTGCGAGGGGATGCGGTTATAAAATGCTCTTCACCCAGCTGCACATCTCAACGGCAAGTTGATCGACCGTCCTGTTCGCGGCATTCGCTGTACAGAAAAGTGCGTTTGTTACCTGGCGTGGTTCTTATTACCTTTTTGCGCATGTATCTGAAGGTGTGCCTGACGAATTGCGAGCGCAGCTGCTTCGTTGGGCTCCAAGCCTGCGCGGCACATTGCCGACTACTTCCTGAGCTGTAGCCTTCTCTAAACCCAAAGGAGAGGCATGTCCGCAGCACGGACAACAGCTGCAGCCCTCAGAGTGGAGAACATGAAAGATTGAACCTTCTAGACGGCAGTACCGTGAAAAGAACAACTAGGGTCACTGACGTGGCTGATTTGAGGAACACACACGTTGCGCAGACCGACTACTGGTTGGTACTGAGTGGTCATGCTGGTAGCAACATACGTTGTTAAAAGCAGTCTGAGGCTCGTTTGACAGGAGGCTTTAGAAAAGCTCTGGTGAGCAAGGCCCTGGTGCACAGATCTCAGTGCCCAAGTCCAAGAACCTGCTCTTCGACCTCCTGCTGGCCCTGCAATGGTCCAACAATGAACGGGAAATACCCACGACCTTAACAGCTGACTTAATTAGAGGCCTATTCGATTGGCTATGCCCAGTTTCAAACTTGGTTTGGCTTGGCATTTCACAACTGACATCCACAGCCACCCTGGATACCATTGGGAGGTCTCATGAGGCCGAGGGTAGGTCGTAACCACGTCAGGGGGGAGAAATGCGCAACCACGACCCTTTCCCCGGTGCAGTCAGTTTGGACAGCACATTAGGCAAGTAAGCTTTCCTTTTGAGACATACTCAAGACCCTATCTCTGGACCCGCGCTTACTCGCGCGGAGCAGGCACTGCATCCAAACAGCCGTAGGGCTCAGAGAGGTCCTCTGCAACCCTACGGCTCTCATTTTAAGGTTTCGGGCTGCGAAACCTCCGAAATGAGGAGCCGCCTAGGGCTTAGGGTCCTCTGCAGCTTCATTTTGGAAGTTTCGGGCTGGGAAGCCTCCGAAATGAGGAACCGTAGGGCTCAGTCAGATCCTCTGCAGCCCTAGGGCTCCTCATTTTGGGAAGTTTCGTGCTGCGAAACCTCCGAAATGAGGAGCCGCAGGGCTTCGTGAGATCCTCTGCAGCCCTACGGCTCCTCATTTTTGAAATGAGGAGCCGTAGTGCTCAGTGAGATCCTGCAGCCCCACGGCTTTTCATCTTGGAAGTTTCGGGCTGCGAAACCTCCGAAATGAGGAGTCGTAGGGCTAGGGTTTTTTGGTTGCAGCCCTTCGGCTCCTCATTTTGGGAAGTTTCGGCCTGCGAAACCTCCGCAAGGAGGAGCCGTAGGGCTCAGTGAGATCCTGCAGCTCTACGGCTCCCCATTTTGGAAGTTTCGGCCTGCGAAACCTCCGAAATGAGGAGCCGTAGGGCTCAGTGAGATCCTGCAGCCCTACGGCTCCTCATTTTGGAAGTTTCGGCCTGCGAAACCTCCGAAATGAGGAGCCGTAGGGCTCAGTGAGATGCTCTGCAGCCTTACGGCTCCTCATTTTGGAAGTTTCGGGCTGCGAAACCTCCGAAGGCTCAGAAAGGGCCTCTGCAGCCTCACGGCTCCCCATTTTGAAGGTTTCGGGCCAAAACTTCCGAAATAAGACCCCGGCAGCGACTCCTCATTTTGGACGTATTTCGGCATGCCAGACCTCCGAATGAGGAGCCGTAGAGCTCAGGAGTGTCCTCTGCAGCCCTACGGCTCCTC